>JAZGTK010008772.1:0-17930 GCA_036877625.1 Ambastaia sidthimunki | reverse complement strand
TTTAAAGTAGCATATATGTGTATACTTTCATAAACCCATCCAGAGCTTTTAGCTAGTAATGTACTGGTTTAAAGATATTTGCTAAAGATCTGGAGTTTCTTTTCTTATAGTAATGACCCCAACAAAATCATATTACTCTCCAGACTTTTGTGTGCTACGTATGTAAATCCATTAGCGCTAAGAGAATTTCCTTTTGAGAGCTACGCAGATAAATACGGGTTCATAAGCAGGCCGGGCAATTCTCAAGGATGTGCTGCTTTTCAAAGCACCTTTCATCTCTTGTGATTTAATGTAAAATGACAAAAAATGTAAGACCACTAAAAGCCACACAGCTCATAGGAGCATTTAGTTGGTATTATATGCAACACACACTCGAAATGATGCGTGTACGGTTGCCATGGTATGGCCAAACCACAATTATTGAACATGCAGTGTGAAGTAGCTCTAGTGTGACCAGATTAACCCTCTTCTTCCGATAATTAACACATGGCTTTGCACGGCCTTAAGCGGAGTTTGAACTCGGAGACTCTGTGAGTCAGAGAGCTAATGCTCTTCTGATCAGATGGTCAGACCTCAGGGCATCTGACCTGACCTTGTCTCCATCGCTCCACACAAAATACACAGGACATATTTAATGAGCGACACAGACATTGTTGAGTAAGAGAAGCTCGAGGAACAAGGTGACCATAGGACGACTTAAATCAGATACAAGATTGGTCTCCCAGTTTTATGACTTTGATTTGCATTTCATTGCATGGTGTAGAAACAGATTAAAGTGTGTGAACGGACCCACAGATGTCATGCCAAATAACATTAGATCAGATTACTCATAAAAACAACAACAAAATAAAATAGAGGCACCTTGCAATAGAGAAGATTGGGTCGCTATACACCCGTAATTCAGTTACTATGCTGATGCCAAAAATCTCATATCCATAAATAAAATTAGGCAAATCAGTCTGTACAGGTTACAATACAGTACCTACAGATTTTAGATACAGATTTCTGATTATATATTATTGCTGGGACATTATTTGCAATAATTAACATTGAAATGTTTAAAACGTTTTCAAAGAGGCTATTTGTGTTTATTCCTTGGTTCTTGGAAATGGTGAAACACAAAAAAACTGAAATTAGAATTCATGTGCAATTTAAAATAGTTCTTGGAACAATATTGGTTCTTGGAACCAAAACAAGAATTTACTTCTAGTTAAAAATTAAGAACGTCTGTTATAGGAGGTCATGAAAGCAGCCTGTATTTTCTCCTTATTGTACATGCTGTGGTAGATTGATACGTGCTGACACTTTATCACACATGGTTTGTGTTCTCATTCACGATTCTTAGATTTTGCAAACTGTGTTAATAGAGCTCTATTACTGTTCAGTGTTTGCCATGTTTTATTCCATTTAGCTTTTAAGTGCCTTAATATTAAACTCAGTATGCATTGACAAAAAACAAAAACATCTTTTTTTCTTTTTGGATTAAAGCACACAGCTTTACTTTTACAGCTAAAAATTGTTTTACAACGTTTAACCGCAAAGTGTTACTGTGACTGTCGCCCGTAACTGCCTCTCTGTCGCCATCTCTGTTTAGAACATAAAATTGCAAGTTACTTTATATACTTTTTATTATGTATGTTAAAGTCAAATGAAGCCAAACTGACATGGCCTGGGAAATCAGACCCGACAGCTCAAATGATAAATTATTGTACACTTACAAAGATCATCTTACCACATTTTTATGTGCAACAATTTTTTTTACTTATGATTCACATAACATTGCAATTGTAAGTATTTGGATTTCTGCATGCATAAGAAACAAGGAAATAAAAGAACAAACTGCAAAAATATCATCAGATGACATCATCAGGGTCACGACCCCTTACATCATCACTGTTGAGGACACAAAGTGACACGTACAGCTTCACTAGAGAAAATAAGCTAAAACCTCATGATTCACTCTCTGTATTTCTGTTTTGTTGGTGTTCAGTCTTCAGATGAGTGTGTGAGAAAAAATACAGTTTTTTACAGTTTTTCAAATTGATCTTATAATTGGTTTATTTGCATAGCGCCATAAACAGCAAAGTTACCATCTCATTAAATATGGTTCTAAATTGTTAGAAGAATAAATACGGCACCACCGTAAAATGCATAATCTGTTTTTGTTGGGGCAAATTAAACGTATCGCTCTACAACAGACTTTCTCCGATAAGAAAACATGATATGAAGTTTTTTTAGATCAAAGACAAACAAACGCTTTGATTGTTTCTTGCGCTGTGGGTCGGAAAGAAGGATGATTAAAAAAAACACCAAAAAAATCAATTCCCTGCTGCCTGTTGTTTTAAGCTCTTTTAATCAAAGAGCAGGCATGTAAATAAATTATGCTTTCCTCAATTTCCTGTGTAGTGTTTTGTTCACTGACTGTAATTTATCTTTCAGAGCTCGTTGTGCTGAGCAAGTAGACTATGATGTATGTCTGTAGAATGGGCGACTGTGTGTGTAGACAGAGTTCAATTATATCATGTATTTGACCCTAAACTTGGCTGTCAGCAGATCAACAGTACGTGTTTGACACTGAGGCTCCAAAGAAACACTTTCTACAGCGGCAGGTTGACTTAAATTCTAAAGCCAGCCCTTAACATTTTAAAGACCGTATGTATTTATGTATATATTGCACTACTTAATGACATAAATGCATTTAAAAATATTGATTACATACACACATATACATAAAGTCTCTTTAAAATGTAATATATACAAAACATTACGAAATATTTCATTAAATACTTTTTAAATTCAAAAGCATCTGAAGTTCCATTTCATTTGCTGCAGTGCCACAAAGGGAAGAAGGAACAAGCCATTATTCATTAAGACATGAATATTACAACTAAAGAACAAAGTAAGATCGCAAAGATGAAAAATGCAAAAGTTTCTCTATCTGGTCCTCTGAAGACCAAGCTTTCTCTTTATAACGGTTCTTTAACCCCTATAAAGAAAGCTCGTTTTATTTTATGAGGAACGTCTTCAAAGTTTGATGAAGCATCTAAGCTCCTGGTCTGACACATTTGAACATTATTCTCGAGCTTTAAATTCAAAGTCCGTTCTGGTTTCACTAAGGACACCATCCTGAGTGTTAAAATATGTTCGGTTTGCATTTTTATTTCAATTTTAAACATAAAACCCCTCCGTGTGAGACAAGTCACTTTTTTCCTCAGGGAAAGCACCATTATCCCCTGTGCTAATTTATTTTTCACAACATCTCACCTACACAGATGGTGTCACTGATTCACAGGCATAAGAAACAACCGTCACTCATGCACAGAAGGATTACAATGCGCTTTTGTCTAAAGAGAATGACACAGAAAAGAAAACAGACCTCAAGCTCATTTGGCATCAGTTTTCAACCATATTCTGAAAAAAGCTTTTACCGGGAAAGGTATAAGAATGGCTTAATTGCATATTTTCGTTTAAGCCAAAGCAAAGCGCATTAAGCAAAACAGTCAGGGTAAACATTTTATTTCCTTTACAGTCTAGCACCATCTCCTATACCAATTTAGCCACTTATATTTGATCTTTGAAGTGTAAAGCCGCCTAAAGCTCACGGTGAGTTACATACGGTCCTCATTATTGATTCGCTGAAAGCCTGCATGAATCATGAGTTTATAAATGGACGAGGGGAAAAAGAGAAAAACAGGGAGGTGTGTGTTTAATTCTCTCTCTGAACACTGATTTATGCTCAGACGCTCAACCTCACAGCTCATGTGGTTTGGTTGTGGCCCATCGTTTTTTTTAAAGCATGGCAGCAAATAGCCACAAGGTCTTCTCATAATCAAAGATCTGTGGTGCACATCAGACTTTCTTATGCGGATATCAATACTCGATTTCCTTTTAACCTGTAATCTTTCATCAATACTCATGTGGCACTAGATAAAGATCATAGATTTTAAAGCCGTGTTCATAACTCGATTGAACCTCTACCTTCCTATTATAGAAGGGTTGTGGAACAATCGTGGCCCCTCCAGCACAAGTCTTACTGCCTACTTTTGATTTAAAGTGTTTACCAAAAACTGGCTCATGGAGTGTGAGGTATGGATCTGTTCCAGGTGGTAACAGAGTGGGGAAGACCCCCATCGCCTCATTCCCTAAGCATTAGACAGTGACATCTGCCGTGACCTTGAGACTGGAACCTGATTGCAAATGTTTGTTCACTGTTGACAGGTTTAGCAGTGCCTCTCTCTGTAAGGTATAGACTTCCATATAAGGGCACGAACACTTTCCAGAACAGGGACCTATTGTGCTCTTGACCAATAGATCGTAATTGTTTTATTTGATTTGTTTCAAACACATTGGTCAAGTTTACGTACGTCACAACAGACAAACATTTCCAGACAAACTAAATCGGAGGCCTAAATCAATGAGTTCATTGTTCATAGAGGTGATACTGTGATATTACTTTATTTAAATCCTTTGAATTCACATTACACAATGAAATATGGATTGCTTCAAATCAATCTGGAAACAAACAAACAAATAATAAATTGGTACTTGCTTAAAAAGAGAATACAAGGAATATACTAAATACCATAAACTATATTAACAAAGAAAAAGAAATCCTCAAATACACTGAACATTTTATTCCATCTTAAGTTTTTGGTAAGAAAAGCAACAAATACTTGATAGATCAAAATACTGGATTGTATTTTACCACCTTGTGGTTCTTTGTTGGCCGACGAAACAAAAGATTCACATTAAACAGTTAAAACAGCAAAACAAAAGGACAGTAAACAAACATGATAGGAAAAAAAGATAAGAAAAACAAAGCAAAAATGGGGGTAACCTCATGGGGTAAAGAAACACAGATGTGGTTGTAGTTATCCTAACAAAAGCTTTTGTCTTGATGCTGATTGTCAGTCTCGCACACAAACACACATTTTCCCTAAAACTCTAAGGACTATCAGCTTTCAGATTTATGGCTCTCAATTTTGGAGGCTTTTTTACAGCATTGTGGACAATGTGTGTGTGGGGGGGGGCTTGTGGTTTCTCCATTTTGCAAGGGACAGAGAGCGATCGCTGGAGTTTGAGAGGGCAGCATGGATCAGCGTGGACCCCAGAGGCACAAAGTAAGTAATCTCACAAACAATCAATCAGATAGATGGAGTGTCACCATCAGCACCCCACAGCCTCTGATTTTCTCCCACAGAACCTTGAGGGACACTCGACTGATCTTCATCTTAATCCAACAACTGGCTTGCAGCAGTTCGACTGCAAGGTGCACCTTTAAAACCTGTGTGAATTCTTTGTCTCTGCGGTTACAGACACAAAGCTTAAACTGCCTTTGGAAAATGGTAACGGAAAGTCTACATATACACTAATCTCTGGTCGGAAATGTAATACTCCAGACATAAACTATTTTGGCATAACTCTGAATACAACAGACATTTAATGTCATATTCCTATTATAACACAAAAACAGAAGTTTCTGTGTTGAGCAGATGAAGGCCCCCAGTTTGCACGTCATCTTTATGGTCCGGTCAAGCAGATGAATATGGTCCAACTGCGCTCGCAACACGGAGCCTAAACTCCACAATCAATTCACGCAGGAGTCAAACAGGAAGACACTGTCAGGAAGCCTCTGTCAAAAGTACCTTCAAGCCAAAGGGTTCAATCAGATTTGTCCTTCTTTTTGCCTCCACCAATGGGAACTTTGCTGGCAACGGCGGAGCCAACGGCAGTCACGCCCCCGGCCACGGCAGACACGCCTCCTTTCACAAGCCCCACCCCCATCGCTGGGACAGATGCGACGGAGGTGACAGCGGTTTTCGTTAGATCAAAGCTTTTTCCTCCAACCCAGGCAACGCCGCCCACTGTTGCCCCAACAGCCCCCTTCGTGACACTGAACAGACCACCTGCCACCCTGGAGAACATGCCAGGCTGGGGTTGGGGATGGTCTTTATTGGTATCTACAGGAAATAAAACCACAGATATAAACAACTAACACACTCCAGAAACAAGGTGGTTGTTGAAAATGTAAAGTCATCAACACAACCATACAATTAAAGTACTTCACAGATTTTAGTTTTAAATAAAATACTTAAATATTTATGCAAAAACAACTAAAGCATCTGGTAATAGTTGCATAATGAGCAATATGCATAATTTTATATGTACCCAAATGGATTTAAGTGCAACGGGCCTCAAAAAGTGCTGGACACTTTACAACCAGCGGTAACATTCATTTCACTTTTGTTAGCCATTTTTGCAGTTATATTTATTAAGAGATGCCCGTATTCACACAGACGCCCCAGTATAGGTGTAGTTAAGCACTTTTACTGTGGATATGTTACATAAAGTTTGTCAACTATAAAGCGTTCAAATTCTTCTTGGGGCCACTTTGCATTACACGACACATTTATTATTTATTTAAACTAAAACATTTACATCTACTACAAATGATGAAGCAGTAGATTTTAGTGACTGTCTTCCATTGTGCGAGAGCGCCACCGTGTGGCACAGAGCGTTACTATTATCAAAGACAACATAGACGGCTGTATAAAATGACTTTTTTGCATAACTCGGAGAGCTCAGATGATAAGAGACTCCCCTTGGAAGTTGCAAAGAGGTGAAACTGTGAGAAGTCACTCTCAAAATACAACAACATAACTTGCAATACCTGTTAAAGGCTCATCCTTCAAATATGCGGGCAGCTCGTTTTGTTGCTGGTCTGTTTCGCTCATTTTTACTCTGAAAGAACAAAAATACAAACAAGACAGTAAGAACAAACTCCTTCATTTCCTCTAGCAGATATTTTAACTTGTCTTTCAAGAACCAAGAGATTGGTTCTGCAAAACCCAAGGTGAGAAGTTGTAAATGTGGGGCTTCAATCCAACAAGCATCTACATAAAACAAGGCCGACCAGTTTATTCTATCAACAGAAGGTTACTTGCAACACCCTTTAAACATTAAAACAAACACTGTGGTTCAAAGATCTAAGCAATTATTACTTTAATAATTGCTAAAATCTTTACTAATGAGTATTTATTGGTAAAAGTAAGAACTCAATTGCATACTTACAGTTTAGGTTATGCACTATTGCTTATAATCAATTAAAAAAATTAACATCTTTACTAATAAGCATTTATTGGTAAAATTAGGAACTTATAACTTAATACTTACAGTTGAGGTTATGCACTATTGCTTATATTTTATTATCCTGCAGTGGTACATAAGGGACATTAACTGGTGACAGAACAGATAAAGAATAACTGATCAAGCGATCCATGAAAGCGTGGAAACCACCGATCCCAGATCAGCGTTACATCAGACAGCAATATGACAAGTATATATTGCAAAATGTCTGTCATTATAAGTCTGGCCTAAAGTCAGTGTTGAGCCTTTCTTTGCTGTTTCTGAACATCTGACGTGGCGCTCGAGGTATAAAAACTCTTTCTTTTCTCCGGGCGTGAATTATAATCTGTGCAAAAAAACAACTTTATTTTCTTTATTCGCATTAAATATAACAATGCGAGTGAAAAACAAAAACAGATGTAAAAACAGGCAGGAAATTAGGTTTTCTCTCGAACCATTTAGGTTTCCCGAACGTCTTGGGAGCGTTATTTTACGGTTTCCAAAAGAAACGCAACCCTTACAAAGAACGTTGCCAGAAGGTTCTCAAAAGACAAGAACACTCCGTAAACCAAATACTAACGTCAGGGGAACGTTCTGCGTTTGCTGCCAGCAAAATGTTCAACAAACGCATTTTAAATGTAACACTGAAAACTAGCCCAAAAACTTTGAAAACATAATAAAACCATCCGATGAAAAGAAATTAAACTTAATGACGATAAAAGGGCGTCAGGCGTCGTCAAACGACAGTTATATGACATTAAGTAAGAGATGCATTATTAGACAATCCAACCATTACGACGATCAAATCTTACAATTTCATTGCAATAAAATACATAAAACATAATATGCAATCAAAAAAACTTTGCATATGTTATATATATACTTACTGTTAGAAGTTTATCCAGCTCTGAACTTCAGAATCAATTTGGAAACTTCTGTCTCCACCCCTTGTTTGTTTCAAAGCCAAAATATGCTTTTCCTGTAGGCGATTTTAAAAGAGACACGCTAAAATAACAGTGAATGTGCGAGTCGACCACACTTTTCTTATTTAAAGACCTATCTTTGCATAATGTGTACGTGGCGTCGCAGTTTGCTCTTTTTAACCACGTATCAATGTGGACACATTGGAGCGGAAGTGACGTATATGAGCTCTAACCCCCTAAAGTGTGACATGACTTCACATAGAACTGCACATATGCAAGAATGATGGAAAACGTGAAACTTTTGGGTTCATCTTTGCTCTGTTTGTCATTGGCCTTAAGAAATGATAATGCACAGGTACTAATAAACTTTAAAACATAACTTTGCGCTTGAACAAAAGCTACAGTGAAAGTTTAAGCCATTGCACTTTATATGAATGCAACACATACAGGATGTTTCGTATGTGTTAGTCAAAATGAGGGCAGGAACTCTTTATAGCTTTTCTATTAATAGAAACATGTAGAGATAATCTTGCTCTGTATACTATTTATGTATATAAAAACACAATGTTTGTTTTTAATATTCATTTAAATACAGCATATCCAGTAGGAATTGAATAAAAAGACCATGTTGTAAACATGTAAACAGGCGGTAGGTGTTGTTGTTGGTGTTATTGTTAAGTTAGTTCTTATTGGCTCGCTGGTTTGCAGGGACCACATGTGCGTTTCCCGCACTTCTTCAGAAAGTGACGTATTTCCGCTCTTGTAATGTTTTGCGGGAACTGTGAACCATCAAACATGGTATCAGTTATTCTGTAGAGATATATAATATAATATAACAAAACGGTAACCCAAATAACCAATCACGAGGGACATTGCCGATTTTTTACTGTTGTTTTTTGGTTGTCTTCTGTAAGCAGTCGATTCAAGCTGGTGAGTTATTATTAATAATAATGTCTTTATATGTCGATGCATTTAACCTTTATTTAAAACTTTGCAGGTTATCAGCAGTTATCAGATGGACGCAAAATTATTAATAAATCAAACTAATATTAGATTTATATTCAGAAAACATCGTTGTATGCAAGCATGCATTGGTTAGTTTTGAGCTATAGAAAATATCTCTCTCGTTTACTTTATCACACAATATAAGTGAATGAATATTGGGTAATAAAGTGACACGAATGATGGTTTAAACAATTGCGACAATTGAGTAATGACCCATATTTAACTGTATATTTTTGTATAATTGTTATATTTCTTTTTTATAGTTTTAGACCTTTTACACACATGGTTGTCTCAGTTTACATTCATTATAATAAATCATTGTTTTAATAATTTCTGGTTATGCTTTGAATTAAATAAATGATTTCTCCTTGTTATATTCTGTTTTAAAATGATGTTCATGAGCTGCTATATTTATGTTGGCCACAGGGTGGCAGCATTTAACAGCATTTGGCATTTTGAAAAAATTTACAAATATTTAATAACAAGGAATACGTGTATGTTTCGCATATAAGTCAGCAGCTATTCTACACTGTGTCTGTCTTAGCAAGTTTAACTAGTATTTTAAGAGGCATTGTTTTACTCCCATTGTCATCATTACACACGTTCACTTTTAACTCAAGTTGGCTGCTTCGTCACATTAAAATCAATAGGGGGCGCCAAGAGACACATCATTATTTAAAAGTAAGCCCAATGGGTGCAGCAGACATCTAAAACATGGTAGGACATGGTGCTTGCAACACCTAGGTCTTGGATTCAATAACGCAGAACCAATAAAATGCCTTTAAAGCAAATATATCTAGAAGCTTATCTATTTATTTCTTAATGAACTTTGGGTGTAAGTAAGTCTCCCTTTGACTAGTATTAATAGAAATAAACCTTTATACTTGTTGCGTGACAACATTTAATGCTAAATAATTCTTCAGATTTAATCCATTATGTCTGCCGCTCAACTAATGAAGATCAATTTGTCAGCAGTGAGCAGCCAGAGATGTGGGCTAATATTATATGGTGTCTGATAGACTGTTTATTCCAGCCCGGCTGACTGTTGTGGCCTCTTCTCCATGGTTTCAGTCGCACCACCGGCCGTGTTGATTTTTGCCTTTTCTTTGGAGAGAAGCCTCTGTGCTTGTGACTGAAGTCTCTTTTTGTCTCGGCTTTGCTTGTATGTCCCATTAGACGTGATCATTATATTTTATGTGGTTCAATTAACTTTTGTCAGCCACAGAAAAATCTGTTGTTTTCTTTAAAATTTAAAATGTTAATTCACGGACTTGTTTTATATTAGCATCATCTCTTTAACATTAGAAAGGAAAAAACTGAAAAATTAATGTCCTTTAATCTAGTGAGGACTCTGAAAGTCATTGTTTCTTCGTGCCTCTTGGAATTCACCTGTTGCTCGGCTATTTGTTTGTGGTCCAGACAATTGTGTTTTTTCTTTCCCACTTCCCAAGTTTTTCCTGCAGTTTCAGCCACTATTGCGGGAAGACAGGGAATGCATTGTGGAGTTCTCCATTCCATCTGTGTGGAGTCTTATTAAGCTCAGCTGTGAAATATTGGACCTGCTCAGCAGCGTTTCTGTGGTGTGCAATGAGAGAAAGGCCGTGACCTCGTGCCCCCTGCAGTTTTTAATAGTTCCACAGGAACAGCCATTAAACCCAGTGGAGGTGGGAAAAGAAGACCCTCATAACCAGCCTCAATGTGTGTAAAAGATTAAACGACTGAAAATGAACGTTGATTAATTCAACTACAGTAAATTTTGTCCTTTAGATACTAATGAGCTGAATTGACTCATAGCCGGTTATGCTAACGTCTTAGTTTGTCGTCAGCATTAAGGATAATATCTCGTTGCAGGTTGGTTAAATTTGTTCACGTTCATTTGCGTCCCACGGCCCCCCGTGGATGTGTTTATCACTCTGGTGAACCCGGACTCATTGTTACTGTGAACAGGATAATGGTGCCCCTTTTGCTGAGTGATAAGGTGCATCGTTTGAAAAGCCCATCTTATCGCATTTGTATGCTGTGACGCAGGCCTCGTTTTATTGGATGTATCTCTTTGTACTCGTTCCTTTTTCTCTGCTCTCCTCTCTCCTCCAGCCAGTGTTTGTCATTCATCCTGAGATGTCAGGAGCTTGAGAAACACCTCCTTACAGCTCCAGGCATCTCCAGTCTTCTCACATCTTGCTCCCCCTCATTTATTGGATTCTACCTTTGGATCATCTATCTGTGTTCACGCTTGGTTTTTGGGGTCTAAACAGCCTCCTCCTTTCTCCTCCAGCTGGGTTTGTTGACACACAGTCAATCCTGGACACTTTCACCCCCCCTTTTAACTGCCCCTCTTGTACCCTCATCCCCTTCCCTGAGCCGTAAAGCTGCCACAGCTGTGGGCTGTTGAACGAAAGTGGAGGGGGGGGCATTAAATATATTACAACCATTAGCTTTGTTGGGGCCTGACAGTTTTAATACATTGAAGCTTTTTACGTCAGCCAACGGGAGGACACAAAAGAGCTCTGCTGTGGTTTTAATAGCATTTTAAATATAGAAATGGTAGCTGCAACTGGACCTGTTAATGGAGAAGCCCAAACATATAAGAAAAAAGAAATAGCAAAACATATGAAGTCATCCACTAATGTGTAAAAATGTGTTACTGTCATTCCAAGCCTGTGTGATTTTCTTTCTTTTGTGAAACACAAAAAGACTTGATAAAAAATGTTGATGTTGACCTTCTGAATGGTGACCATGTTCTCCTAAGCTCCTAAACCTAGATCAGGGGTCTCCAATTCAAGTTCCTGGGTAGAACCCAGCTCTATGGACCTCCAGGAACATGGATTGGAGAGTTTAGCTCCAACCTTGTCCAACACACCTGCCTGGATGTTTCTAGCAGTCCCAAAGACCTTGATTAACTGCTTCAGGTGTGCTTAGTAAGTGTTTGAGCTAAACTCAGATCTGTGGACCTTGTTGGAGATCTTTCATCTACACTATAAGGTTATAAATGAAAAATGTCTTTGCAGGTGTCAACATGAGCAAGGCAAAGTCGAGCAGGGACAAAAGGGTCGTTCAGCCCAGCATCACCAGGGTGACTCGCAGCTCCATTGTCAACACTCCGGACAATCAACGTGCAAAACCTTCTGCCTCAGGCCTGGTCAATGATCTCAGCCTCATGAGAGTGAGTGAACAGCAGGCCTCCTTAGCCCGGTAAGATAAAGCATGCTAAGACGTTATCAACTATGCCATGTCACTTAGTTTTACTTCTCCAGTTCTCATGTTTTGCTTTTCTTTTAGGAAAGGAAAATCCTCAAAAGTTTGTAGTGCACCCCAAAATCTATCGCCCAGCACTAAGCCTGCTCTCAGCTCGCCCTCTGGCAGCTCTGCCCCACATGGAGCTTTGGAAACTATAGGAAGATACATGAAACTTGGCCGGGTGCGAAACATTGTAGTGGTTGCCGGGGCGGGTATCAGCACAGCCAGTGGTATACCAGACTTCAGGTGGGTACTGCATTTAAAACCTTTTAGCACTACAGTGTGCATGCTGCTTGTAAATCGTCGCATTATTCAAATCATTGTCTACGCGTCAGGACACCAGGAACAGGTCTTTATGCAAACCTGGCGAGGTATGACATCCCTTACCCGGAGGCCATCTTTAACATCGACTACTTCTCCGACAACCCTCACCCTTTCTTCTCATTGGCTAAGGAGCTGTACCCTGGACAACACCGCCCCAATTACGTCCACTATTTCATCCGCATGCTGCATCAGAAGGGTCTGCTGCTTCGCATGTACACTCAGAACATCGACGGACTTGAGAAGTGTGAGATCAGCAGCGTCCAATCATTGTGTTCAGAATGAAATTCATAAGCTTGAGTTAAACGTTTAATATGGTACTTATTGATTTTTTTTATGGTTCCTTACTGTGATCCTCTCAGTGTGCGGCATCCCAGACGACAAGCTCGTGGAAGCTCATGGGAGTTTTGCGACCGCTGCCTGCCATCTTTGCTATACACCGTATCCTGCAGAAGAGGCCAAAGTAAAGAGCAATTTACATAAACTGCATTATGCAACAGTTCTGTATTCTTATTGGACGTGCCTGAGTGCTGATATTTGTTGTCAAATGTTTAACAAAAATAAAGGAAATAAGTGTGTCTAAAATGTTACTTAAGTTACATAAAGGAAAATGTATGTAACACCCAAAAATGAAAATGCTCTTATAATTTACTTATACTCATGCCAATGTACAAATCTATAAATATTTAATATTAACTACGGCTGAAGAAAATATTCCTGTTCTATTCCCTGTCAGAAAGCGATCATGAATGACAACATACCCATCTGCACATTTTGTGCCGGGGCGGTAAAACCTAACGTCGTCTTCTTTGGGGAAGATCTACCAGAAAAGTACTTTCAACACGCTGAAGACTTCCCAAAAGCAGACCTTCTCATGATCATGGGCACCTCTCTGAAGGTGAGTTCAAAACACTTGAAGTCAATAAAACACATATTAACATGATTCTTGTCAAAGTTAATCTAACAGTCAGTGTGTGTTGTCAGATTGAACCTTTTGCCAGTCTGATAAACACAGTGAAGACCACCGTACCTCGTCTGCTGCTCAATCGTTATGCAGTCGGGCCTTTTGAACGGAGACCCCTGAGGAGGAGCGACTATATGGAACTGGGAGATCTTGTGGATTCTGTCCGAAAACTTGCTGAGATCCTGGAATGGCATTCTGAGATCCAGGACCTGATGAACTGTCATGAAAACGAGCTGTGCTTTAATGCTGATCATAACAGCAGTGAGAACAGTGACTCCTCAGAGACAGACAGCAAAAGCTCAGAGTCTTCCGGATCAAGTAACTAATATTGTCCATTTGTGGCAATATCAAGTGTAAAGAGACCTTCAGTGATGTCTGTGTTAATGTGAATGTATCTTAATTGTGTACGGTTAATTGTTAACATCCAGTTTGAGTGTATCTGTAGTAGTGTTTTTCCCTGACCAGATTATACGTCTTAAGATATTAAGGAAATCCCAAATACTTATGCGCTCAGTCTGTGGAAAGACCTTCATTTACATGTACAAGCACATCCCGACAGTAAATTTAGACCTTATTTAGAGTAAGTGGATGGACTGTTGCAGTTTTCTGATGGTCGTATTGTATCAGGCTCTGTGAGTTAGGTATAGAAACTAGAGGCACAGCACTTAATAAAAGCAATGAATGATATACCCTATAACAAATAGCTATCCAGACTCATTTACTGTCCTTTTATCTATATTCTAACTGTAAGACTTTAATGTTTGTTGGGAAAGTGGTAGCGTTATAGAATTGTGGTTAATATATGAAGTGTGGGTATATACGTATGTGTTTGTTAGTTGTAGGTCATTGGAGGGCCGGTGAGTCTTGGTTTGGCCCCAGTGAGGGGACGGTGTTAAATTAGCATGGGAGGCGTGACCCCCCGAGTGTGCAGTACCCCTACTGTGTGTTTTCACAGGCACTGCAGCCTCCAAGCGGGGGCCACCACCCACCCCCCAAAACTCTAATAAATGTCTTTGCTCTGCAACAAAGAACTCCAATATCCTGCTGCTGCTGTGAGTGTGAGGTTCAGCACATGAGAACGGTTGTGAATGCAGTTTGATTTTGCTCAGGATCAGGAGTAAATGCTAATACCACACTGTGACTGAAACTGTTCGTGTTTTTCAGGGATTTTGATGTTTAGGGAAACATGAATAAAAAGCCAGAGTGCATGTGTAAACATTTCAACCCATGTTTTTAGTTATATGCAGTTTGCATTGGTCAGTTTGGTTAAAGTGTTTACAAGCCGTCGTGTGTTTCTGATACATGAAACCTACATGATCCTAATGGTAAAATTAAGCTTGTGTTTTTGTCCTTGTTTATACTTTAAATGTCAAAATGCTGCTTTTTATGTTTATTGCATGCTGTTATTAGTAAACATGACAATATTTAATAAAATATATTAAACTCTTATTTTTAATTTGTCTTATTTTTTGAAGGTGACTCTAATTTTGATTTTATTTCCCACACATTGAAATTTGGGTAAGAGGGGTATTTTCTTTCTTACATGTTACCTTATTGAATGTGACCTTAAGTCATTTCTATGTGCCACATTGAATCTTTTGCAAATTTAATATTTATAGCTACTGAAACGCAAATCAAATGCGTATCTTACAATGTGTATCGACTTCAAGACAAATATTACAGCTGCACTATTAAACTTCTAAACAAGTAAAACAAAGTTTTAATAGTTTTATTGCAAATGATTGTCAAAGGAAAATCAAGAGAAAAGTTGAGCGCAAAAATAAACATTATAAACAACGTTTACAAAGCTACCATCCACCGCTGACTTAACAATAGTGATAGAAGACCAGCCCAGACAAAATATTTAAAATCTTTAAAGAGCCTTTAAATCATATAACAAATATTTAGAAAATCTGAATGTCATGATTATTACATGCTTTGTGTCTTAGTTAGAAAACTGAATGTTACCCATTAGAAAAAAGCAAACAAATCTATACATTCTGCTAGTGACAACAGTGAAGGAAACGTTACAAAAGGGGTAAATAGAAACTTATGCTAAAAATAATACAAAACAGGCCAGAGATCAGTATGAAACTCCAGACATACAGTTTCACTGGCTACAAAAGAAAAACCTGAAAAGAGTTTAATGCACAAAATAAAAACGTATGGAGAAAGTATGTTTAGGATATGACACGTATAACAGGTTTCTGAGGAAGATCTATGAAGCCTTCAACAAGCTGAAATACAGTTACAGTATGTGTCCTCTGAGCCAATCAAAACGGCTTCTGAATGTTGGTTCAACCTATAACATTATGCTTGATGCCTTTATAGTCCAAGTGCAACTACTAATACCACAAACGTGAAAAAGTTTTTGTATAACTTGCCACTTAATAGTGTTCTTTCTGAAGCCTTCACTGCGATCGCATTTAAAATCGCATGGGATCAAAATCTCAAGATTTCTTTGTCACTGAACCCAGATATCTATTAAACCAAACTTCACTCTCTGTTAAGTATATACCGCTCACCATACGCTTAATACACACAGGCATGTATTTCTGCAACAAAAGATAATCTTGATAGGAAATATTGGAAGAATGACCCGTGCACAGGACAGTTTGTAAGACTGGCGCATTACACCAGTCGACAGGCTTTGCTTGAAGGGTTTCAGCGAACAGAGCTTCTGCTAGTCAGTGTCAGAGTCACTGATGTGCGGTAGACTGCATCCATGGATGGCGTCCCCTAGGGGCGCTAGAGTGCCATCCTTCCTCACTCCCATCGGCCTGATCAGCTCTTTCCTGCAGAGAAAGAAGTGCACAGACATTTGATAGCTGAGACCAATCCAGGCTTGTTTCAGTGCAGATAACTTTCACCTCGTGGCCAATGTTACAGGCGCCCATGCAGGCTGCCGCAGTACTTTGCATGTCTGTGTCGTCACATGCAAAGCAGAAAGTTAAATGCAAAAAGCAGAAATAACCAACGTTTCCAAAGTCTTCTAGTTTGTGAAGGGTTGTATTAATTCAGAACTGAAATGAGAACGATGGCACTCCTGAATTTGAATTTAATTAAATTTGAAAGGAATTTGAATTGACGTGGCAAACTGGATACAGAACTACAATACAAACCTGAATAAATTAAAAAATACACAGCAGTTTCATAAATCTTTCTATTAATTCATAAATCTTTATCATTAATGCTAAAAGAGTATCAAGACAAACTTAGTAATGACTTGAAAAGCTTTGCCTAAAAACATCCGTTAATAGTAAAATCACTTCAACAGTGTGTCGTGGCTGCTTGTTTTATTAATCATAAAATTTCCAGTGTGTCTAAAAGATAAAGAGCGAAAACAAAGCGAATCATTTCACATGAAAGCGAGCTCCGTGTATCCCACAGATTCATTGTGCTCACGTCTTGTCAACTTTGTTTTTCAGGCCACTAATTTGTCACCACAATCCACCTGCTTTTTGAAAGAAACCTTTTGTACCGACCATTGTAGCTGCATTCAGCTCTGCCCTCTAAAGAGGCCCGCTGATGTGTAGAACATCTTTCTTTTCCTTTACATCTGGCCGCATAAGAGCTCTTGGAATCACAACCCTGAAGACACCCCTCCAAACGCGGACCCCGATCCCAGAGCGTCCCTCCCCCCGGCTCTGCGGTTTAATTACAGGATCAGTGCTCATTCTAATCTCTTCAAAGGTTCTGCATCTTCTCCACGCTAATCCAATTATATCTGCACTGTGTGTTACCAGCCCTCACTGAGATGATTCATCAGCGTATTATCCAATCAAAGCACGGCCAAAGATGATTTATAAGAGCATTATCCAATCAAAGCACGGCCAAAGATAAATTATAAGAGCATTAGCCAATCAAAGCTGGTGGAAATGCTCTTTTACATTCATTTATGCGATTGGAAGACAGATACGTTCGTAATTCAAGGTTATTTAGAATAAGTTTGCTGGACATGAACAGTGGAAACTGTTGTTGTATCAAACACCTGTTGTGACCCAGGCAGTCAATTAAGAAGGAAATAATTTAATGTTATGGGAGACTTTACAAAAACAAGAACAAAAGTAAGAGGGGACTTTTGATTGTGTATTTTCAACTTCCTGAACTGTAACTGTGTAGGGCTGTGCCACATTGCCAACGGCACAAAAACTTCTTGACGTCAAACGCGCGTCAAGATGAGTAACAGAGGAAACAAGATAACGACAACAGCCTGACAAGAGAAAACAAAGATATTTTATCCACCTCCCTTCAAACAATAACAGTAAACAATAAACTCCAGTCACTCCCTTATCTATTTAACTGCACTCACAACCGACAGAAATGACTGCAATTGTGTTTATGTATGTGTGTGT
>JAZGTK010008771.1:0-17932 GCA_036877625.1 Ambastaia sidthimunki | reverse complement strand
AGTCTATGAGTCTCAGTACAACAGAGACTTAACTTAAGATTAGTCCTTGCCAAACTGTGAGAGACTCAACAACTGCCTCACAATGATAGACCTGAGCTACCTGACTGAAGAAGAGCAGGAGATGATCATGGCTGTATTAAAGAGAGATTCTGAGCTGAAGAAATCAGAGGAGGAACGAATCAAGTAAGATGTAAATTCTGTTTTGACCAGGCGTATCAAGTAGTGATGACATATTAATCTGCATATTAATTTGAGATGGGGTAAAGAATAAAACAGCATTTTTCAAACTGCACATGTAGGTTTTATGATTCTATATCAAGGGCCTATGTGGAATATTTGAACTTCTGGAAAATATTTAAATGGAGATTAAAAGTCTGTGTGCCTGTACTGTAAAAATCTTGCCATGTCTGGGTGATTTCCTTGTGTTCGGCCACAGCCTTGCACAACCTTGTATAAAAGGATTAAGTCCACCCTTGTGGAATAATTGTCCTGCCTGTTCACATGACCAACATAGTTTCTCCTTTTAAATGAAGATGTGTTCCAGTGGCTGTTTCCAGACACATGAATTTAATTCAGTTATTCTCATTTACTGCAAAAGCTCACAGTGTCGGGATTAAGGTGGTTCCTCAAGTTAAATTTACCTCTGACAGTAACTGCCCCTTTGGTTGTTTTTCCAAAGAATCCTATTGAGAAATTTAAAAGTGCAGATAAGACGAGATTTTGTATTTACAGAGCAAACAAAGCCAGTACCGAGCCTCACTCCTTACAAGTTTCACTGATTTAAATCTTAGACATCTGCAGGAAGAGATGCCAGAAGAAGACAGACGCAAGTACATGACAGGCGAATGGTTCTACGAGATGAAGTCGCAGAGACACCAGGACAGAATTCATGGCTCTGACATCATCATAGCTTCAATGAAGCAACAGAAACCCACAGCTAATGGTGACACATGCATAATTCTTACAGTAACTTCACCAAAATGGATGAAATGCACTGATATTTATTTACAATAATGGTGTCATCTCTTGTAGACTATTTAACAAAGTCATGGGGGGATAGATCCAGGAGTTTCATTTTGAAGAACAGTGACGTTACCTCAGAAGATTCAAAGGCGAGGTAATGCTGATAGTTCACATACTAAAACACCAAATCTATGCTTAATCCTCTCCTGCTGGCATAATCCCACACTGTATGGGGAGTCACTTATGGTCTGTGGTCTGTAAGTAGATACAATTTAAGGATTAAGGATACATGTACCATAGCAGCTGGTGTACTGTGTGACTAATTTATCTAATGCTAGCCCTGGATTTATCAACGTATCCAGAACAATAAGAGAGTAATAACTGTTCATGCCTGCCAGAACCTTTTGGTTTATACTGTGTGTGCAACCTCCACCTCTCCTGGGCTGTGCCTGTGTGTTTTACAGGCGTGGGTACCGTATGATTTCAAGATCTTTATGACTCAACAAGGGTCAATAAAGGAGTTTGCACAATGTACTTTTTACAAAACTTTGCATGACATAGTACATTTGCATGATAGTTACATCTGAATGTTAGATTTTGTTGTCAATGCTCATAATAATAAATAAACAGATTGCTGTTATGAAGTATCTCTGATGTTCCAATACTGTTCTGTAAAATAATAGGGTAAACAGTGGCACCTTAAATGCCCAACAAGAAAGACATAACATAGGCATGAGATCACCATCTAAGGTATGTAAATGCTCACTACAGCCAAATAAGTCTCTAACTACTTTCCTGATAATGTAATGGATATTGTAGTAACTGTGATGTAGTAAC
The DNA here is from genome assembly GCA_036877625.1 of Ambastaia sidthimunki. Taxonomy (NCBI): domain Eukaryota; kingdom Metazoa; phylum Chordata; class Actinopteri; order Cypriniformes; family Botiidae; genus Ambastaia; species Ambastaia sidthimunki. The sequence continues at coordinate 16,132 of JAZGTK010008771.1, read as the reverse complement.
AGCACAGCAATGAAGGCATGCAAGCCAGTGCTTAATTATGAATATAGTCACAGCTAAAGGTTGCAGGGGCTAACAATGGCTTTTAGACATAATTAAATACAAAATATAGCATGGCCTTTTATTCATTGTTAAAGAGTTGCTTCTTTTCCTGCTTCCAGCCAAGGCACAACCCATTCAACAGTATACCAATGGAGTTGGACTTTGAGGAGACAGGTAGTCAATTTACCAATGTACCATTAGAATCTGGACTTAGGACATCATTTGACAGGAGCTTTGGTTCACAAGGTTGATGTTGCAGAAGTTCTTTGTTGTATAATTACTTCTAAATTGTTTGTTACCGGTATAATGTCTTGTGTTTATCCATCCTATCTCCACACATTTGCAGTAAAACATCAGAAACGACTAAACTCAAGTCACACTGAAGATAATACTGGGGACTCTAACAACATGCAAAACAACCCTCCTCGTCAAAAGCCTGTGCCAAAAAAAAGGACCAAAATCTTCAGACCCCAGGGCTCTTTTTCTGACAGTGCCAGCTCTGTGTCCACTCAGAGTGTGTCTAGCCAGAGCGTGTCAACTCAAAGTATATCTACTCAGAGTACTTCCACTCAGAGTGTGTCCACTACAGAGGGCTCAGGTGTCAGATCTCCTGCACCAAGACATAGCCTCAAATACAGCTCCAGCTGTAGTTCCAATGAGTCCACTCTCAAGAGCCATCTGCCACAACCAGTTGTTACCCTCAGCTATGTTCGCAAAAACAGTGATGAGGAAAAGAGTTCTAAAAAGTGTAGACATATTTTGCAAAGGAACCAAGAGGAACCAAGTAGCCAAACACAAAACATAGAGCCACCAAAATATCCCTCACCACTGAAGTTGCCAAAGTCACGCTTACCTGTAAGAGCTCCATCACAACTGATTAACCCTCCACAGGACACACAGAAAAAAGCAAAGATTCAACCGCATCTAAGTCTGAGTTCTATCCCAAGAAAAGATGATGACAAGAAAGTGGAAGGTGGTTTGAAACAAAAAATAAAAACAGATAATTGTCTTCCTCTGTCACCAAGTGTGGAACCAGAGAGTCAAAAGATATCAGATGAAATTACGAAGACTCTTTCTTTTCCTCATGAAAATGAAAGAAATGCATTGACCACCAACTCTGAAAAGCTATTGGATGGAATCAGTGCTCCTCAACCTATACAACAAAAGTCTGAGACAGTGGAGAATCATAGGACCATTGCACCAAAGGTGGAGAAGGCAAGAGCAGATGAACATCTTTGGACTGCTAGTGGTATGGAAGGTTTATTAAGAGATGATGTGTTATTGTATTTATTTAGTGTTATTGTATTCATTTTATCTTGTCTAAATAGTACACTACTTATCTTACAGATCAACAGTTTCCCAGTGCCCTCAACATAGACGATACATCCCAGAAGGCAAATACTTTAGCAAATGCTGATAGTGAGACAGAGGACAGCCCCTACTCATTCAACATAAAAAGAAAGACTAATAACCCAAATCAAGAATCAAAACCGACTGTCATGACAGATTCACACATTCCAAATCCTACAAATGAACAAGGAGATTCTATCACCAAAGTTCTTGAGTGGTTTAGCAGGAGCTCAGACAGCAGTGATATACTTGATGTGGAGAGTAATCAGGACACGGAGGATATTAAAACTGATGACATAGACTTTGAAGATGAAGCTTCTGAGAACATCAAAACAAGGGATAATGTGTACTTGATCATTCCACGCCAAAGTGAAAATAAGTCCTCAGAAGTAAACTCAGTATTTTTACAAGAAACAGACTCAGGAAAGGAACAGGGTGTAGATGAACCTCCTCAGATAACTTTAAAACCACAGAGAACTCAGCCAGAGGACAATGTATTTATGGAAGTTCATGAAAATGAGAAAAAAGATGCTTTTGTTGAAAAAGATATGAGGAAAGAACCTGAAATTAAACTTCATTCAACTGATTCTTCAACTGATTTCAAGGTTTATCAACCAAAAGAGAGAACAGGTACTGAAGAGAACCAGAGACCAAAACTTGCTAATGTGAGATCATTCTGGGAGAGAGAAAACACTGGTCCACAAATTTTGATCAGCAGATCTAATATACCAACTAAAAATGATCCAGTCATCTCTAATGATGTTAACATACATCCAGCTGAAGGTATAAATGACCAAAGCAAGGCCAGTAAGGAGCCAGTAAGTGTTGTGGAAAAACTTCCAAGCTCTCCCTATGGCAAAGAAGTTTCCACTCTTCCACATTTAAAGTCATTCTCATTTGATGGTGGATCTTTGTTAGCTGGTCAAAATGTTGAAATAGTGGGGGACAATGTTAGCATAAGCAGTAACAATAGAGATTGTATCTCAGCAAGAGAATCAGAGCCAAAATCTCGAACTGCACCAAGACCAAATCCAGTGCCTTTTGTTAAGCAGAATTCTCAGCAGCAGGAGAACAAACAAGCCAAATCCTACTGGGAAAAAGAAAAAATGGGACCTAGAACATCAGCTCAAAATAGTAAATCCTCAATGACTTGTAATGCTAAGCTGAACAAAAGATTTACAAAGTCTGAGTTTGATCTCAGCTCAATAGACAGAAAGTTTGATGATGATTATGAAGACAATACTTCTGACAGAGGTAGAAATTCTTCAAACTTCTCTATGTATCAGCTACAGAAAGAAAGGTCAGTTATGAACGATGGTATTAGCACTTCACAGTTTAATAATCTCAGAGACTTCTGGGGAAGATCACATGGACTCAGCTCACCAGTTCTTGAAAGTGGAGTTCAAAGATCTTTGGGCCTATCAACAAACCATAGCAAAACATTTGATACAGCCAAAGAGACAGAGCGACATTCCTTTAAAGATGCAAATGTACATGCAAGTCCAAAAATATACAATACCCAGTCAGAGAGAAGTAATGTTAAAACCTTAGTAAATGATAGCCAAACTGATACCCAAAAATCCCTGCTCTCCTCACCAGACAAGACAGAGAGAGCTATCCAGTCTCCTTCAAAGAACAGAACTGCAACAAAACAAGAATCTGGAACAAAGCCCTCTCTGAAAGACCCAGCACCACCTAAACATGCTGTAGGTCAAGAATCACGACCTCAGCAGAGTAGAAGCAGTGGCAAAGGCAATCTAAATGGAAAAGCAAATGCTATGCAACAGGCCTCCAGCATGTTTTCTGTGAACACTCCAGTTGAGGAGCAAACCCAGGACTTGCATCTTCAGTCCAAGAAGTCCCAGGGAACTAATCATTGTCAGGTGAAGAAAGTGGCAGATAGTAACCTCACACCATCCAGGAAAACACTTGATTTTAGCTATACCCTGCCCAAAACATCTCCAGAAAATTCTCAGCAAGACATAGAACGGAACCCTCAGAGAAAACCCTCACATACGTCTGCAGATTCCAAGTCTCAACCTCTTGCTAGATCCTTTATTCCACCCGATTTCCAGCACTACCTTGGAATCACTGAGAACAGAGGAATGTACACTCCACCTCCAGTTACAGAGCAGATGGAAGACTTTCTTTGCACCTCATTCACATCTTCTACAGAGACCAGCCGCAGATGTAAATGTCCTCCTGTAAGTACCAGTACTCCAGTACCAGGATCCCCTGACCTTCAGACCAGGAGAGGAAGCCCGGGACTCCATTCTACCACACACATTGATGGACATTCCTGTCATGAAGACTCTAAGACTAGTGCAGCAGACACCTGGTCCCACACAAGAAGAAATGTGAACCGTAAGATCCTCTTTTTGCTAGACTAATTTCACAGCTTCCATTGTGATTATCTTTCTTATGATATAACATATTCAACGTAGAAGTCATTTATTGCTTCAGTAAATTGTCTCTGTTATTATTTCTTTATCTCACAGGTGATAATGAGAGTTCTGTTCAGAAAGCTTTAAGACGAGCTACATCTAGACCCGTATACCATAAGAGCATGGACAACATTAGCACTCAAGCTGGTAAGAAACATACAGTATTTCAATCTTTTAGTAGCACTATTTATCAATACTTCACCCAATTTTGCCAGGTGAAAGTTGTGCCACCTTCATATTTAGCTCTTTCATTCATAAATGAAACCTCATAAACTTATGTAGTAGCACAATGCTGCCTGAAGGCTAAACCACTTTATTGTGTGGCTCTAAATGGAGAGTTCAGATGACAACAGAATCTGTTCTACTTTTTCTCTGTGTTTTGTCATTGTGATCTCTTCCCTAAGGACACGGCCAAAATATCAAGCAAATGGATGAATGCATGCAGGGTAAGTATGAAGGCAAGCCTGTGATTTATAGCCTGTAGTGAAAGAACAGTAACTTTACATTCACATTACTGGTTTTGAAGTCCACATGAAACCAGAAATGACCCAGTTTTTTTAGCGCACTCTACTGATTATGTGATGAACATTTTATTCATGCAAGGCAATAAGAAATTGCCCTTTGAAATCTTTAATCAGACTCCAAAAATGTACTTCCCCTTTGGAACGGCAAACCTTCTCTGATGTCAGTTTGATGACATGATCAGAAAATAAACATCTCCCTCAACTATCATTTCCTTCTATTTCAAAATGGAATGCCTGCTTTTCTACATCCAGTCAATTTCTGGTGGAAAAAACAAGCAACTCCCTCCATTTTTCTTATTCAGTATTAAGTTTCACTCTGAAATATGTCACAATACAAGTCGGTTGCAACTTCAGGTTCACGTGGAAGCAATTGTAGAATATCTGCTAATGAATGTAACACAGATGTTGCGGTTTTAAACTCAAAACTATTGTTTAATTTACACTCTTGTCACTCTTCTTTTGAATCATATTTGCTTTTCATGACAGGATTTGTGTGCATTAAATCTCTTCCCTCTTTCTGTTAGACTCAAGCACATATGTCCAGACGTCCTTTGCCACCTCAGAGGCAGATCACCTAAAGAAACTCAGTAAATCTGTGCCCTCATTCCTGCAGAAGGAGGTATCGCATATACTTTCACATCTAAGATAAAGAGCCAGTTTATAAAAAAATTGGTGCATAACTGTTGATGCTGTCGTGTTGTTTTAGAGTGATGGAGGAGAGGGTGACTCAGAGAGCAGCTCCCGCAGCGGAGTGCCACAGAGAAACAACAGACAGTACACTAACCTCAGCAGCTACTCGGGCTCTGCCTCTCTCTCTTCTGTATGTTATATATGTGTTTGTACTATATAGATATATAGGAATAGGCAGGGACCTGGTGATATGATACTATATAGATATCTGGGTCATTGGGATGGGTTACAGTACCAATCAAGTTAGTCTTAAACTGTGATATTTTGTGCTTTTTTATTTACTTTTAGAGTTATTCTTAATCTGTGATATATCGTTTTCTTTTGTTCAATTTTTGATTTTAAATGGTTTTGGAATTGGTGCATTTTGCAATTATATTCTTGATCTGAATTTAAACTTTGGTGAAATAGAAATAATAAACATATGTTTTAATGTATTTTTCAATACAATATTGTGAGACCAAATATCGTAAAATTTTTAAATAATGATTTCCCCTCTCTTCCTTATATGCCCATCTACTTTCTAAAGGATTCCATTTCCAATTTATTTACTAGCACAGTTTTAGTATTTAAATTTTTGTTGAAAGTTTGAGCTGCTCTCATTGGTTGATTGTGTATGTTTGTGACCCTGCAGGTGAGCGGTAGTGCTGTGAGTGTGTACAGTAGTGACTACGGCAGTGTTGACGTTCAGGGCAGCATTCAGTTTTCACTGAACTATGTGCAGAAGTCAAGGGAGTTCCACATCTTTGTGGTGGAGTGTCAAAATCTGGCATCGGTGGATGTGAAGAGGAGTCGATCTGACCCGTAAGATCTTAGCATTAGCTCCACCCATTCCTGAATCTTCAAATTGAGTTTTTCTCAATAGGGAAATTGTGCTTGTTTTTCCAGGTATGTCAAAAGTTACCTTATACCTGATGCTGCAAATCTGGGCAAACGAAAAACTTCTGTGAAGAAAAAAACCCTGAATCCTACATACAATGAGACTCTTAGGGTAAGGAAAGAACTGATAGTAATATGTGCATTGCATTTGAGATGCGTATAACAGATGCCTGATAATGTTTATTTATTTTCAACTCATACAGTACAGAGTCAGAATGGAGTATCTGAGGTCTCAGGTTCTCAACCTCTCAGTGTGGCACAATGACACATTCGGTCGTAACAGCTTTCTGGGGGAGGCGGAGCTTGAGCTCTCTACATGGGACATTAATGACACGGAGAGGAAGATTTTGCCCCTTAAACCCAGGGTATAGTGTGAATTTGTACTTGCATAAATACTCTTTACCATTTACTCAAAGCCACTGTGGTTCATACCATGTGGCTTTAACCTCACTACAGAGCTTCATTATGTTATCCGTCAATCACTGGATAAAATGTTTGTGTGTGTCTGTGTGTGTGTGCACACGTCTGTGCGTATTTATATATATATATATATATATATATATGATGTTTTGGTTTACTGTTTATTCTGGTTTTAGAATCTGTCTTCTCAGTTCTCAACCAGCCTGCAGTCCTCAGATTTAAGAGGACAGATGAGATTGGCTGTACGTTTCCTGCCCCAGATTTCCCAGTGTAAGGCTCCCTACTTGATTTATTTCCTCATATTTCTTCATATTACTTATTAATATAATGCAATTCACATTTACACAGATGGTACCCTGAAAAACTAGTAGGTTGCTCTCTGCATCAGAGTGTATATTGTGTTACTGACAGGGGTAATTTTGAATAGAACGATCCATAATTCAAACAAAATTCACTGGTAGTTTGACCATAACCCATTCCATTTCAGATTATAAAGACAGATTTATTATTAATTGATTTCTGTTCTTTCACTCAGCTAAAAACATTCCTGGCAAAGGTGAAGTTCATATCTGGGTCAAAGACTGCAAGAATCTTCCTCTTATCAGAAGCCCGTCTATTGACCCATATGTAAAATGGTAATAAAGGCAAATTCAAAATGCATTGTGGTTGTGTTCTTGCTTGTTCATTTATTTAAAAAGTAGTTGTGGTTGCTTTGTGCTGCTGTGTTTTTTCAGGTCTCTCTAAATAACTGTTTGTTTACTGCTTACACAGCTTTGTACTGCCCGACACCAGCAGAAAGAGTCGCCAGAAAACCAGGGTGTTAAAGAAAACAACCAGCCCCATATTTAATCACACCATGGTGTATGATGGCTTCGGTGCAGAGGACCTTAAAGAAGCCTGTGTGGAGCTTACAGTTTGGGACCGTGATCATTTAGCCAATCACCTGCTTGGAGGCCTAAGACTTGGCATGGGCACAGGTGGACTCTAACTTCTAAACCTACATACTAATTTATCTTAAAATGTCTTGTGTGTAAATTAGATATTTATTAACACTTGTTTTAAAGTCTGACTCCCTGTTAAATAAAAACTCTTTCAACCCTGTTTCTCCCTACTATGGTTAAGATTATGTGTGGGGGCGGACTTTAATGATAGGGACCAATCAGGTAACAGCCTCCCTTGTGTATGAGCCAATTTAGAAGCAGGGGAGTCAAAGTCTTGCAGGGAGTCAAAAACGCCACTATTTCAAACCAAGTGTAGCATTTCTATGACCAACGGCTTACAAAAAAAGGCATATATATGCCAAATAAATGTTTTTTAATAAGTCAATCTCGTTGTACAGGAAAGAGTTACGGGGTGCAGGTGAGCTGGATGGACTCTACAGCAGAGGAGGTTGATTTATGGAAGAGAATGATAGACTCTCCCAGTGAATGGATAGAAGGCTTGTTACCATTGAGGATGATCACAACAGACAAAAACACATGGTGACGTAAACGACCTTACAGTGAACTACAGATTATTACTGTTGCCAAATCACATCTGTTATATTTCTGTCTTGTGTTTTCTCTCATTTGTAATAGTTCAGGTGTTTGCCAACACTGTGTTTTTATATGTGTAAGAATGCTTAACACAAAGTCTATGCAAGGTGTTTGTTTGGAATAACATCCATACATATATACATCACTTTTCTGAAGTATGCACTATACAGTATATGTACAGATTGTGAATTTTCATTTGCCAAAATGTGCAGTTTACAACAGAGCACTTTGTATGAAATACTGTGTCCCACAATGAAATTTGTCCTTTCATTTCCAGTGTGACAAATGTTGCTTATTTAGTCCGACCAACAAATTAAACAACATTTGATTAAAATGGCAAAATTTGCTGTTTTTGGTCTGGATAGTACATATATCATTCCTAATAAATAGTAGGCAGTATACAGCGTATACTCCACACAGTATGCAGTAAGCAGTACACTAGTATTCCATTGCCAACATAGCAGGAAACAGTTGGAAACCTTGATCACTAGCCCCACCTAGTGGAGATAGTACCATTTGAAGATTATTTATTTAACTTTTTATCTCATGTACTTACGTTTATATGGAATATTTACTCTTATTTTGAAGTACTTTATATTATTGTAAATTATCTGCTTATTTAAAACATGCCTCTCCCAAACCTTTCACAGTCTGTATACCAATACGCAAGTAAACAAGATACCACATAATTTAACCCTCTGAAAGAATTGGACTGTTATATGACAATAGACAGATGAATCATCATCACTGTTATATGTGGTGCCAGGAGAATAAAAGTGAGACTGGGTCACTTACAGAATGAGTTCTGGTGAGAGAGAGAATCAGAGCAGATTGAATGTGTGTATACATTGCAGTTGGCATGCACTCTTCCCTGTCTCACAGGACCTCAGAAGTACACCAGGTCCTCCACTCGCTTTCCTTGAGAACAAAGGACCTGTGCACCTGTGAGAGACAGTGTTATTTTAGACTGAGGTCTGTGATTTACAGATAACAGCAAGAGACAAAAAGAATTCCCAGGGAGCAACTAAATCTTCAGGTTCATCTTTAACCTGAACTTGTAAGATCTGTTGATTTTGGTCGGTGTAGCTTCAGTGCAGACTTTTCTAAAATGTTGGGTGACCCCTCTTGAAAACTACATTTTTTTCAAGTGAAGTCTTTTTTTTGATTGACTGTTTCATAAATGACCACAAGAAACAATTTATCCATAAAAAATCCACTTTTGTGCTTACAACTCTCTCTAGGCTAGTTCATAGTTTATAGAAAGATGTTGTTGGTTAGCTTTTGCTAAAGTTTATTCTCAATCAGTCAGGTCAGTTGCTTATTTGTACATATTACAGGCATAGTAAACATACTATGTCTACATAGTAAACTGCGCTTCTCCAGAGATCTTGAGTTTTGAACCAGATAAATAATCTATGTATGAACTCCAGGCTAGAGTATCAGGCTACATGTTTTATTGAAGGATACAGTAATACTGAAACATTATTTGTATAATCTGTACAGTAATATCCTCCTTTTGTTTCAGCTTGTCATGTTAGACATGTTTTTATTATAGTCATACATACTGCTTGTTTTGTGGGGGATATTTCTGCGAAAGCTTTTGTGGTATTGTTGCAGTCATGTACAAAGATTTATTTTAAGGTCCTTCACACCTCTAAACCTTTCAACAGTTTCTTAGAAATATAACTTCTTTAATGACCCTTTATAAATGAAAAAAAAAATCAAAGAAACTTTTTAAGAAACAACATATTTCTATTAAGTTTACATTTATAGTTTTTGCCCCAAAAACAGTATTACATGCATCATAGACATTTAAAAGTACAGTTGCAAAAGCAGCTTTCATGCATATTCTACATTTTAAAAACATGTTTCATTCTTCATATATACTCTCATAGCTTTAAATTGCATTGGAAAAACGGAGCTGTTAATAACATTTTATTACACACTCAGAAGACTGTCAGGATATGTTGTTTAAAATCAAGTGATGGGAATGTTCACATCTTGATGTAGATCACCATGGAGACAACCAATCCAGTAAACAGAAGCTGAGCAGGCTGGTGGTTATGCCAACAAAAGTCATTTCATGACGGATGGATCCTGATTTAGCTAGAAATATAAAGAAAAATTCATTCAAATGTCACAATAAAGTATTTGCCTATGAAAAGTTCCTATGAATAATATTTGCTTATGCGGTTATTAAGATGGTATATAGGCATGGATAAATTCTTACTCTGAAAGGCCACAGGACCTGAGAAAGAAATGGAAGAAAAAGGCAGATTTTTATATAAGTACTGTGTGTGATTCATTTTGGTTAATTCAAATTGTGGATGATTTTGTTTACCGTCAACACTGGTTCTGATTGGACCGGAGGAAACTGTTGCTACGTCGCTGGAGTTAACAGGAGGTTCTGCTTCTCGCTTTCTTGCACATCTCTACAAAACAAGAAAGATCTGATGATATTCACACACAAGCACAAACTCATGACTTCTGAGTGCCAGTAAATAAAACGTGAGTTTAGTGGCATCAGGTCTGGCTGTGTTACTATTAGTTACCGGAAGCAAGGAGGCACAAGTGGAGTTCTCACAGAGCCGGGTAGCACAATGCAGATAGAAAGTGGAGACAGTGAGGTTCTTGTGTTCCACAAAGCGGAACGCTTCAAAGGAGAAATGAGCTTCCTGAGAGATCCCGTTCCAATCAATCCTTGTCTGGGCATCACGATTACACCTATAGACAACAATAGATGCGATTACACAAGTGAGCTTAACTATCTTCTTAACTGCTGTATTTCATTTGACTTTAAATGAATGACTCACCCAACAAAAAGATCATAGGAGCTGCTGCTGACTGGATATGGGCTTGTTGTGGCATAGCAACGGTCCAGTAGCACATTGAACCTTAAAATACACAACAGAACAGTGAATTAGATTCCATTTGATCTGTGATTCCGTAATGAACAATGTGAATTTTTCATACATTCACTTTTAAAGTTACAATCTTACTTGTTGGTGAGATTTGTTGCCTTGACCTGAACGTATATACGAGTTTTTAGCTGCAGCCCATTTACTGGTATCTGGAGTTTACTGGTGTAATCGGCAGTCTTAAAAAAGAAAAAGTAGATGAAGGACATAAGGAAACTGGATTATTTGTCAAAATGTCATTTGATGCTCAGACACAAGAACAGCATCCTTACACTGAACAGACTCATGCTTAAAGTGCTGACAAAGGTGCCATTGTTGTCCTTAATAGCAAGACTCACTCCTGACCTGTCCATGAGAGGAAAAGCTTTTGTTATTTATTAGGCTTCAGCACATGTAACAAATGGCAACATGATAAATGTAGTTGTAAACTTACACGCTAAGCTCAGTGTTGTTGACTAAATATTGCAGTGGATACAGGCAGGAAAACTGGTACATTAGCTGCTGTCTGTAAGTGATAGCGGTCGTGCTGGGATCCCAGGAATTGATTAACCCAGAGATGTTAACAGACTGGATTTGGGAGAAGTCTGAGAAAACTCCAGAGCCCGTTTGACTTGTGATCTAACAAACAACAAATCCACACACAGAGTGATGGAAAACTGTTGGATTTTTATTAATAGTGGGAAAAATTGATTGATAGTTAAAAACTCTTACATTCATGTTGTTGCCACAGAGAGTCAGTGTCTCCTGAGAGATTGAGAAGTTAAAGTTTAAAACAGGAGGATTGACTGTCCAGTCTGCTACTCCATGGCAGGTTGGGATGTTAAACTTAGCGTTGAGGGCCATTAGAGATTCGTTGTATCCCCCAAAGTACATTGGACACAGCAGGACTTTTAAATACATATAATCAGTTCCACACGTCACTGTAATATCGGAGTTGTCTGAAATATAAACATTCTGTTACTTGTGTTGCTTTTTACTTGACAACATTTTTAGATACTTGTCTTGTTTACAATACAAGTCTTGTTTTCAAAAAAATTAACAAAATGTATAAATACTTGTGCTTAAAACAGGGGGAAAAATAATTAACTTCATTAATGCTTCTTTCAACTTAATTAAAACTTTGGAAGATGGTTTTCTATGTCTTACCTACTTTTATTTTTTAATGCATTTTAAGCAAGTCCTAGTATATGTCATTTTAAGGAATGTTAGGTATTTTTACTAGAAAAAAAATGAACATACAACGCTTAAAAATAAAAATGAATTAATTTATTGTGTATCTAAAAAAGTGTAACCTAAAATGAATCATTTGGAAAATACATTGACCTGCTGCTCTGTAGGTAGGGTGAACAAGACATGTTGAAAGACCATTCTGAGCTTCACATTGCAGAAGAAAGCCAGCAAGACATATCAGATGGACTAACTTTATCATTTTGAGACCAACTAATGAAGACATAAAAAAGCATTAGAACAGAAAAACCAAGGATAAGTATCTGATAAAAAGATAACATGTAATGATAATATGACTAAATACTGGGAAAATATGGTACTCAATAAACAATAATTCAAATGATTAAATCTATTAAATAAAACAGTACCATCATTTGCAATAATAATGAAAAAATTAATACAATTATAATAATCATATTATTGCAATAATATTAAGTAGCAAATTTTAAACATGGCAAATAAAGATAAATATACAGAAGTAAATATACATCACCTTGTGTGTGGAAAACTCTGAGATATCTTGATGAGTAACTTCACCTAGTTTATTTGCAGATGTCTTTCAGATTCAGTATTTATACAGAAGAGATGGGTGTGAGAGACAGCATCACAAAGACAAGAGAACTCGAGACCCTTTGCTGATCTCCACACTGATAGCTTTTCAGATCTGCCAGCTAAGTTTACTAAACAATGTCGCCATCAATATTGTAGATTAAACAGATAATCCCCTAGGCAAGTCGTAAAACTGGCACATGAACATTTAAGTGTGTCAGGGCCTTATTCACATTATTCTCATTAATATTCCAATTCACTTTAATTGTTTAACTGTCTTATTTTTTTAATTATTTTTCTTATTTTTTATTTTTCTTATTTTTAATTATTTAAAAAAATATATAATTTTTTTTCCCTAATTATTTAACAACACAATAACATATATAAAACCATTTTAATATATATTATATACATAAAAATATATAAAATATATATACTTATCAAATTAGCCACCTTAATGATCTAAATTGAGCTCATTTAAATCAGTTTATTGTAATGTTAAAACTTGATAAATAATTATAAATAATTACAAATAATGAATTTTAAAGACTGTCTTTAAATCAGCCTGTCATAAATTTAAAGACTGACTGCATTGACCAAACTACTAAAAGTGATTTAATATTTTTTAAAGTTATTTAATTTTCAAAATAATGTAAAGAAATAAACATACTGTCTTGTGAGAATGTTTTGGTGGCTTCTAATGTTTGGCAGGTACACCAAAGGAAATGTATTAAAGAAAGGTGATGGTCACCTTACCACGGATTCTAGAGATAGAATTTCTTTTTTATGAATAATTTTGGCAGTAACATTACTACTTACATCATCAGTAGATAATTATTTCATTAGAAAAAAGTACACACAATTATGTTATAATGTCAGCAGTGATATACAGGATATTTCCTTGATGAAACTAAACACCCTGTCAAAAACTATTAAAGAGCTTTAGATGTGTACACACACACACACACACACACACATATAGGTCACAGTGAGAAATTAATTAGCTAGTTAACTAATTAGCTAGTTAACTAACTAGTTTCCAAAAATTGTCTAATTGGTTATCTTTTAGTTTTTGACCTGGTTACGGAACCTGGTTACTTAACAATGTATCTTAGCAACCTAAGTACATAAACATGTTTTAATAACAAGCATGTTTATCTACCCTTCGGCCATTTCCAGGTCAGGTACAAAGGGTGTTGTGGATAATACTATACAAAAACATTACTCTGTTCTCTGAATTAACCCCCTTTTGTAGGAAATATCAAATCCCAAGGGATTTGAAATTACCAACTGATCATCTTTGTCTGTATCCAGAAGGGTGTGCCCATCATTCTTTAAACTAAACTCATCACACCCTCTATAGAATACCTGTTTCCCTTTTATAAGACAGTAGGCTTCAACCCATCTATAGTTTCCACCTTGGTTTTCATGGATTGGTTTCAGTGTATGTGGACTGATTGTCTAACTAAACTCATATCCACTATTGACTATTATATATTATGATAAGTCTCTGATTGACGGTATATATTTATGCATATGTTTATGAACTTGTGGCCACTTGTTGAGGTGGAAAATCAGCCCCAAATCCTAAAGCTCAAAGTATACTTTTTGGGATATAAATTTATTCACTGAAACCTTAACCACGGTTAAGGTTAACCTAAGTTAACCTTAGTGAAACCTATACTGCTGTAAACCTCAATTCTGTTTTAAATGCCCAAGGTTTGCTCTTTAAGGATGTGTACAAAGCAAGTGGAGATGTCTACTGTTAGCTTCTAGAGCATTGCGTTAGCAGCTCAAAGGTTGTGGGTTCGATGCCCAGGGAGCACGTGCTGACAAAATGTATAACTTGCATGTATTAATGTATGTCACTTTGCAGTCTGCCAAATGCATATATGTAAATGTAAATCCCACAACCTCTTGAGTGAGTATGTCACTCTTGTACGATAAGACCGCAAAGCACAAAGGAGGTGCTGTCAACCAGTGTGTTCACTCCTCATGGGTGTGGGATAAATGCATTTTGGATATGGGAAAATGCAAATATTTCACTTTCATATTGAACAACATGGGAAAACTGAGTACTGTAACATCTGTGCCATGTACCATGGTTAATAAAGCTAAAACAATGTTTATAAAGCTAAAACAATTGACCAGCAAATAGCCAATTACTTTCATAATGAATTTAGTCATTTTTTTGTATTAATTCATTTTTTGTAATATTTTTTATAAGACTTTTACCTTTAATGAAGATCCAGTTTATATAAAATAGTTTTCTATAAAAGTTAAAATGAAAATTGATCTCGGAATGTTCTTGAACACTTTGGAACGATACGTTCCTCCTTTCTTGAACACTCTGTGGTTTTATAGGCTGAGTTCTGCTGTCGTTCTCCTATTATAAACGCCTCAGCGGCCGAGCGACGTGATTGGCTGTTCTGCTTATTCCATGTTCTGGACTGTTCTCAGGAAGTCTTAAAGCGCTTTGTATCACATCATTGCTGCACACGCAGTGAGGAGACAAGCGGTATAACAGGTGATCGACAGAGCAGTTGGCGTGAAGATCTGGTGAGAATTATTATTATTATGCTTTCACAGTTAAACAGATTGTTTATTGCATTAGGATTCTTGCATTGGTGCACAGTCGCTAAAAAATTATAATCGTCTGCTTTAACTGACAACGCGTCGTGCAAAATGAAGTTCATGCTTGTTAGTTTAGAAACTTAAAGTGAAATCCATAGGGAATATACAGCATGTACGTTTAACGTAATTTAAAACCTCTGTCGATTAAAATTTCCAAGTCGTTGTTACTGTAGTTTGCTTGAAGGTTAATTATTCATTACAGTTATACGGCCTGGGAATGTTGAGGAAGCGTGCGCGCGCTCAGTGAGTGAACTGGAACAGATGATTCCAGAACGAGACACTCCCATTTGCTATTCCGATATGCTCACGGAAATCACCATGTTATATAAATATTTAAAGCAAGCAATAGGAAACTGAATCAAAGATAACGTCGTAGATGCAATTACTTTATTCCTTAAGACTTCAACATGTCACAGATGAAACCCAAAAATGATTTACAGTAGCTTTTGTTGTTCTAAACAGATTATGCTGAGCTCTGTTTAAGACAGTGTATGTTTACACAATGACAGCTCATCTATTTAAGTGCTTGAGCTTTTGAATGCATGTAGACCACAGGGATCTAATATGCAAAAATATCATATACAAAGAGAGAATTGAACTATAAACATGCAAAACTAAAAAAAACAACATTTTTTGGAAGGTTCCATGCATAAGCATGCATAAAATATTATTTTAAATATGAGCTACTATAATGTATATTTGTTTGTATTTAGCACAAATCATGTCAAAGGGACCAGCAGTTGGCATTGACTTGGGGACTACCTATTCCTGTGTGGGGGTCTTTCAGCATGGCAAAGTTGAAATTATTGCCAATGACCAGGGCAACAGGACCACACCAAGTTATGTAGCATTCACAGACACAGAGAGGCTGATTGGAGATGCTGCCAAAAATCAAGTAGCAATGAACCCCACCAATACAGTCTTTG
>JAZGTK010008770.1:0-17934 GCA_036877625.1 Ambastaia sidthimunki | reverse complement strand
AGTGGCCTCGGCCAAGGCCACTGCTGAACAAACAACTCCCCCGGCAGATCACGGCAGTGAGACGCTCTTGCATTCCTCGCCCCCACCTTACCGCCAGCCTGGTAAGCGGGCCTGTGTGTCCAGCGCTGTACTATAGCTGCAGGACCGGATGGCTGCTTGCCTACGCTGGATTACCCCAACCCCAAAGACTCTTACCTTGTCTTACATGTTGTAAAAGTGTCCTGATTATGTGCTTCTGTTGCTGAGGTGTTTTTTTCCTGTTCCCATACTATGCTCCTCTATTTTTATTCGCCTCATCTTTCCTCATGTGATGCTGTATTTCTTTATATTCTTGTCTTCCCGTGCTGTCTACCCCCCTCTTGTTAAATCATGTATGTTTGTAGTATGTGTGGATGGGTTGATTTCATTTCACTACTTGTTGTACTCTGTATAACTAGTATGTGACAAATAAATATCTTGAATCTTGAGGCAGGGGCCGAGGCCCGGGGAATGGAGACTTCACCCCGAAGTGGTGAATCAGATTTGGAGGATTTATGGGCAAGTCTAAGTGGACCTCTCCGCCTCTCAAGAAAATGTGCAATGTCCCCTCTCGTTCTCTCTAGTTCATCCAGCTCCTCTCGGGCTGGATGCTATGGTGCAGACGTGGCAGAGGCTCCGTCTGTACGCTTTCCCCCCGATCGCTCTGCTCCCGGAAGTTCTGGAAAGAATACGCCGGGACGCTGTATCTGTGCTCTTAGTAGCCTCGTTCTGGCCGAGCTGAGTGTGGTTCTCAGATCTCATATTTCTTCTAGACGGTTCTCTTTGGAAGATCCCCTTGAGGGGGGGATCTTCTCTCTCAGGCAGGGGGTGCCATCGTGCACCCCCAGCCAGAGCGTTGGAACTTATGGGTATGGCCCCTGAGGGGGCGCAACTCGTAGATTCCGGTCTCTCGACCGAGGTCGTTGAGACCATCTTGCAATCCAGAGCTCCCTCTACGAGGAAAATGTATGCCCTGAAGTGGAAGCTTTTCACTTCCTGGTGTAGAGACCGCCAATTAGACCCACTCAACTGCCCTATTGGTACAGTGCTGGACTTTTTGCAAACTAGATTTGAGTCGGGTTTGACTCACTCAACACTGAAGGTGTATGTGGCAGCACTTTCTGCTTACCACATCCCCATTGCGGGGTCTTCAGTGGGTAGACACCCTCTGGTTATACGTTTCCTCCGCGGTGCGCTGAGGCCTCGAGTGCTATCTAGAGTTCCCCCTTGGGACCTGGCCATAGTTTTGGAGGCTTTATGTGCTCCTCCTTTTGAGCCTATACATCAGATCTCGGATCTGCATCTGTCGGCCAAAGTGGCCTTTCTTCTAGCCATCACCTCTCTGAGGAGAGTTGGTGAACTCCAGGCCCTCTCTGTGGCCCGGTTTTAGACTTTGCGCCCGGTTTGGCCAAAGCGTTTTTATACCCTCGGGCGGATTATGTTCCCAAGGTGCCCACCTCGACCCTACGGCCGGTCGTGCTCCAGGCTCTGGGATAATGACCAGGAGAAGCTACAGCTGTGTGTCCAGTGCGAGCACTGCACACTTATGTCCACAGAGCTGCCCTGTGGCAGAAATCTGACCAGCTGTTGGTCTGTTATGGCCCACACAAGAGGGGCCTTTCTGCTTCTAAGCCAACTATTAGTCGCTGGATTGTTGAGGCAATCCGTATTGCTTATGAGACCTCTGGACTTCCCCCTCCTTTGGGGATTAGGGCTCATTCCACTCATGGTATGGCGGCCTCTAAGGCCCTTTCTGCAGGTGTCCCAATTCAGGACATCTGCGACGCTGCCGGATGGTCCACTTCCCTGACTTTTGTCAGATTTTATGGCCTAGATATTCAGGCCACTGCTGGCTCCTCTGTCCTGGTGCCTTAGGCCGCAACATAGGGCAGGGCCCCCCTCACTATGATGGAGTTGGCATCTCGTTCCCATAGCGTTTCGACGCAGCTCGAGTTCCTGAAAGGGAACATCTCAGGTTATGTATGTAACCCTGGTTCCCTGACGGGAACGAGACGCTGTGTCTCAGGCCATACCTTGGGTACCGCCTGTCTGCGCCCACTTCATTCATTTCGAAGCTAACCCGAGCTGCACAGCACGTGCGGTTTTATAGCTTCCTGGTCATGACATCACCCCGTCCGTGACGTCACGCCCCGCAATTGATTGTTGCATTCAGGGAACCAGGGTTACATACGTAACCCGAGACGTTTTCTTTCTTGCCTGTTTTTTGTTGTCGTTTCTTTTTTGTTTTTTTCTTTTTTATTCTTAATGTATACACATCTTGTGTAATCTTTGAATGTGTATATGGGCACATATAGGTATGTACATATCTGTGAATATAAGTATAGATACATGTATGTTTGTATAAGAGAATTTCCACATGTACAATGTCTGACGTGCATCTGATGAAAATGTTTAGTTAATTTGAAAAGTAAAAAAAAAAAAAACTCATACCTTTATTGTCATCAGGGTGAATTTGCCCATTGGTGCCTTGACCCCATGATTTTGCTGATGCTGTGTCTCCATTGTGGTGCACTGGTGGCCCTTCCTCCGATTCACGCTCCTCACTGGCACCCTCTGAGCTGCAGTCTTTTGTGTCAGTGGAGATCTCAGGAAAGTCCTGCTTGACCTTGGACTGGCCCTTGGTGGGCGCACTGGCTGTGCGGCGCAGAAAGTGGGCACCAAAGGTGGGCTTATGGCTGAGCTGAGCAGCAGCATGGCTGTCGAGAGATGACTGCTTTGGATTTCTGTGAAACAGTCCTTTTATACCAGTGATTGCTCGAACCTGCAAAATAAAAAAAAAAACATTTGGAATCTAGAAAATGATAAGCAAAAATAATGTGGAAACCAGGCTGTAACCGACTGGCTTAGAATGGAAAACAGAGGAAAAGTACTTTTTCTTTAATAACCTTCAAAATAAATGATAAGCAGCAATTTTCTGCAAACTATTTCATAGAAGAGTTCACGCAAATATGAAAATCTGCTCACCCTCAGGCCATCCATGATGTAGGTAACATTTTTTCTTCAATGAAACAATAAAGATTTATAGTTGAAACTGTTGTCCTTTCTCATTAATATATTTAGAAATATTTTCTATATATATATATATATATATATATATATATATATATAAGTACATTTCTGAAGAAAGAATCTGAGTGATGTTTTCAGTAGCAAAATTTGGGCAAGAATATTTCAATGATGTTAATGTTTTAACATGATGTTAACAGTATAAAACATGATTGTAACAAGTTTTTAGCTAGTATAATTTAGGGTTAGATATATTGAAATATGTCTTATGTTATGCAGTTGTTGGGGTACTCTAAATAGTTGCTAGGGTGTGGCTAGGAAGTTGCTCACTGACAGTATCAGTCAAATAAGCCGAACTACATGACTCTAGAATGTTCTAATGCTAAAATACGACTTATTTATTTCATTACTCGGTAATGAAAATGGTGGCTAGTGTACAAAGTTTTGTCCAGAAGATGACAACAATGTAATAGTGATGCTTTGCTTAGCAATTTTTAATACTGCTGCCCAAACTACTGATGACCAAAATCTTAGTTTGCTGGTCTTAGCTAGTCTTCGAATCTGGCCAATCTGTTGTTCATTTAATTTATCAAACATGTTCTTATCTCATGCAACAACTGTAAGATTATATTGCATTATATTATATGTGCATTATATTATATTGCATTATATTATATGTGATATCACTGGAATTTGGTGACATTTAGTAACATAAGTTAGCACAAATGTTGGACATAACAGACAACAGCAATCAACAGACAAATGAGGCTGACCCACATAGACCTTTAGAAGATGAAGACAGTGTTGGGAATGTATGATGGTAATGTGAACAACTGTCAGTGAAAGGTCACAGGACCTTCTGGTCCACCTTTCTTGGATCAAATGACACTGGGTTATGCTAAATGTTCTGATCAATGCTAAAACTAAGCTCAGCTTGCTTACAACAGGCGACCAAATTGACATCTTCAATTATTCATTTCATGTAGGAAAATGTGTGTTCACTAACCCACTTTAAAATTAAATAAAGACATTAAAGATTGTTTCACACTAAAACTATTTTCAACACCCAATGTCATTTCACAAATCATGACATGTAGCCTGTAAACTGATTTTAGCCATCAGACCTGTTTACTAATAACATCAAGCCCTCTAAAATCACACACATGCTATTCATGCATTCCTTCATAATTTTAATGTATTTGAAAATACTCTGGTGTAGAGCTGCACGATTCTGGATAAAATGAGAATCACGATTTTTTGCTTAGAATAAAGATCACGATTCCCTCACAATTCTGGAGAACTTTTTTTATTTTAAAGATTTACCCCTGAACATTAGGTTATCAAAAAGCAGTAAAGTAGCAGTAAAATAAGACACAATACTCTTTGCTTTAAATTTAAAGAAATGTAATGAAAAATAATGTAAAGAAAAAAAATCACCATTAAACATAAAAAAAAAACATACAAAGGTATTATGTCAGAGTAAAGCGATTTAAAGATTCTTTGCTAGAAACACTAGCCTATCAACATTTTGCCTCACTCATTCTTCTCTGTTTAGTTTCTCTTTGTTTCTAACTGGAATGTCGCGTGACTCGCATGACACTGTTCTGGTGCAGGTAACAAGCACATCTGGCCGCTGCCCGCGCAAAACCGCATGTGACGTCAGGCGTCATCACGCCCACTCGAGATCAGACGAGTTATGCTCGTCTCCTGTCCTTAAAAATATAATTGGCTGAATGGTAGAAATGCTGGATTAAGATCGCGTGGGGGGTCGAATCGAGATCGCGATCTTTTAACGATTAATTGTGCAGCTCTACTCTGGTGCTAATTCATGTAATAAAGTCAGCCCACTCTTATGAATTTAGGATATCTGCCTAGGTCAGCAAACTCCAGCTTCTAACGCAGACCCTCATAGTCATGAATACAAAATAAACTCCACAAACTTAGACTGAATGTGTCTCTAAAAATCTCTGCAGCTGTACAGCTTGAGCGCTCTGTTACTGTGGACGAGGTACCCAGAACCTACCACGGACTGGAAATGCCCTGAGTTCAGGGAAATAGGAGTGATGCTTGTTGCCTACTGTATGGACAGTGACACTGGATCTGTTTTAGGGGGCAATGAGGTAGGCAGTCACAACTCATTCGGCATGAGTTGGCATGATGAATGCTAGCAAATGAATCAAGGCTAAATGCTCACTGAGGAAAAGGGAGGGGTTCGCGAGGAGCATGCAGGGTGCTGATTGGGTCTCACTACACCTGAGTTTTGAACGAGGATCCTAACAATTTCCTGCCTCTATAGGCAGCTTTTGGACTAAGATGGATGCACTGTAATCACAAACATAAGAGAAAGAGAAGCAAGAGACAGAGTAAGGGTGATAATAGACACATAACATTTGTTGACACCAAATGTATAAGGGACAAACTATGAACAAAAGCATGATAGCATTAAGCAGTGAGCATTATTACATTATATGCCACTTTCCATAAACAGAGGACAAGCTGGCATCCCATTTGTTGTTATTTACATTTATTTCACACAGACACAGATGCCATGTTGTTTTGTAAACTATTATCCAACATAAAATTAACCTGGCTTGATAAGTAGATATGTTTTAAACGCACCAACAATCTGGATCCCACATTTTAAATAGTAATCCTAAACTTAGGCAGAATTTGGAGCCCTGTTATGAATTTAGTTTTACCTCTTGAGGTTAGACATTAACATTTTCTAAAACATAAAGCTTCTCTTTTCACTGATAATTGACTGAAACAAATGACCTCATTTCTGAGAGGGTCAAATCATGTCTTATACTCTGTTCATGGAAAGTACTACTTACAGAATATACAGTGTCATATATAATATACAGAATTATATCTACATGTCAAAATTGCAATATATCTATTTGAAAAATAATTTGATGGAGGTTACAAACTATGTATGATATCTTTCGGCTGTGCTCTGCAACCTACTGTAGCAATTTAAAATACATTTTTAAACATAATTTTTAAGTATTTCCTAATGATGAGTACAATGAATAATTGGAACACTTTCACAACTGTATGGGTGTTTAGAACATTTTCGGCATATAAATCTTTTATCTCACAGATTAACATAAGTTATGCCAAATACACTGTCGAGTTATTACTATTTTTGTAACGCATGTTCAACATTAAAACATTGAAAGTAATTAGTGCCTGTGGACCTGAAGTTATCCAATTACTACAACAAATCATTCAGGAAGAACATGCAGAAATTCAATGCTACACAACTCTCTAAAAATAATTCACCAAATTATACTGTCCACGAACTACATAAGGTGCTCACCTTACTAGTGATATCATTTACTGCAACATGAACAAAGATGGAAGCTTCCTCCATGCCTTCCAAATACACATGCCGATAACCTAAAAACACACGAGAAAGCTAAGAAACACTAGACACTAAGAAATACAATTTTGATTCTGATACACTCAGCTAAAGGCAGATTATGGTTCAGCAAGACCCTGGGGTCCCAGTCTCACTGGAGAGCCTGTCTTATTGCAAACGCAGAATGTAATGTTTGAATTATTATAAACAATAAATTAAATTGCAAATACAAAAAAGTTGTGATATACAATTTCAAATAAAAGTTACCATTATTACATGTAATGTGTAATACACTGCAAAAGAAGTTCAGAAGACACCATTAGTGGTAAGATCAGGATCATGTGATCTTTTATTTTACATTTTTTGCCAATCTTTAGTTATGTAGTCTCTCAATTTGAGGTAATTTGGCACTGACCCACTGGTCAAACTGAAGACTGAACTCTATAAAATTATCTATAAATCTATGTCTAACAAGACTGATGTATTGTATCAAGGACTGTACAGTGTACATGATAAAAGTACCAGGCATCATGCTGTTAAAGGCAATTGTCCTTTGTCCAATAAAATCCTGGCCAATCGGGTCATGATCCCAAACCAGGAAGCGCACAAGGGCGATCTCTGGCATGTGAAGAGTAAAGACAAGTGTCTCCTCCCACATAGGATTAAAACCTAAAAGAAAGAGAGAGAGAGAGAGATTGAAGAACTGAGCACTGGATTTATGCAGAATAAATAAAAATAACTAGGTACATTTTCTGAAGAAAATTTGGGTAGTGCTTGCCGTGGCAAAACTCAGGACAGAACATTTCAACAGTGTTAACTTGCTTTAACATGTTGCTAACATATTTAAGCTTGATGCTAACATGTTTTAGCATGATGTTTTTATGATTTATCATGATGTTAGAATGGCCTAGCTGTCAAAGACAGGACTTGAACTCAGGTCTCTGGGGTGAGAGACTGATGCTTTACCCTTTCGCCACATGGGTTTGGGGGCTAGGGGGAGCACTTGCATATCCAGAGCACAGTTCAGGGTAAAATGTAGGAAGTTTTATTTTAAAAACAATAGAGCCAAAGGGGAATTCCAAAAAGTAATCCAAGCAAGTATAACTGGCTAACAGAAACACAAGATACCAAAGGCACAAAATCTCAAGTCCAAAAATTCAGTAGTCATATAGCAAGGTCTAAACTGGATAACAAACAAAAAAATGCAAAAGTCTTTAGAAATTTAAAAACCCAGAGTAATTCCAGAAGTTGGCTAAAACGAAACAAGATTCCATACCCAAAAACAGGCAATTTGTAGATAAATCCTAAAACAGACCAATCAGGAAAATGACTAGGGCCTGGTCATGGCAAAAGAATAGGGGCGACTGAGGAATAGGGCGACTTAAATACACACACACAGGAACAGGTGAAAACAATGAACTTACTCACAGACACAGAAAAGAGAACTAACAAAAACTCAAGGGGGACCTCTAGTGGTCAGGACAAAGCCATAAGCCTGACATTAGCATGATGTTAGCATTGCTTAGCATGATGCAGCATGATGTTAGCATGTGGTTAACATAAGTTAGTATAATACTAGCATCAGCATGATGCTTGTATATTTAAGCCTAAATTAACATAATGCTAGTATCATTTAACATGATGCTAGGGCATGGCTGGACAGTTTCAATGGTAATAATAAAAGACTTGTCAGTCAAAAGAGGCCACTTACTCGTCTCTACAATGTTCTAAAGCTTCTCACCCTTTTCAATAAAAATCAAGGGGTGTTTTCTAGAATACTGTAACTGGTTGCTAGGGCTATGAAGTTGTAAGTCACTATATTTTGCTGCTTGCTAGGTCGAGTGATATGAGCCCAGCCCAAAGTCTCAACAACATTCTGATACAGAGCTATGACAACACAAAGGTCTGCCCAAAGTTAAGTTTATGGAGTTTTTTGCCCACTTTTTCATACACTCAAAAAACATCCTACACCCGATTGCTTATAAGTCATAACAGACCTCTTCTCAACAAGCCACTCAATTCATGGGTCTATGACAAACTGTGCTGGACAAGTTTTATCCAGAAAAGTATGCAACAGTGTAATAGTGATGCTTTGCTTCACAAACACCACTAATAAGAAAATCAGGGATGTCAAATTTCACAAACAAATCTGTATGTCTTTCTGCTTCTCTTGAATTCTAATCACCTGCACCTGTCCCTCATCAACACCACCCATCACCACAGTATAAAACCACCCCTCAGAAACATTTACTGTCCGGTCTTGTTATGGACTACAAACTCCTTACCTGTATGGTCTCTATCACTGGTCTCCTCGTTATTCTCCTAGATCTTCCAAGTCATCCTGCTCCATGATTATAACCTTCCCTGGACACCACTCATTCTGTTACTCACCTGGTGTTTACTTACTTTACTTACTGAGATGTGTGCGTATCTGTTGACCAGCCATCACAATCTGATATTGCATTCTACAATTCTGCTTAACTACTTTACTTGCCTGTTTGTTTGTTATCCTGTGCTGTTAACAATAAACTGATCAGGGCTTCATCCATGCATCTACACCCCCTGCTGCTTTAAACTTCTTTGTGGCCGAAAGGACAGAGGCTTGAGGCCCTGCATTGACTACAAGGCCCTTAAAAAAATTACTGTAAAGTTCTGTTATCCTCTACCCCTAATCCCAGCAGCTCTAGAACAGCTTTGCGGTACCAACATCTTCACCAAGCTGGACCTTTGGCGTGTGTACAACTTCAATCGGATATGTGAGGGGGACAGGTGGAAGGTGGCTTTTGTGACATCTACAGGGAATGTGTACTGCACCATGCCTTATAGATTGGTCAATGCCTAATTCATATTTCATGGCTGAACATTGTCAACACATGTTGAAGGTCCTGTAATGACTGTGTGACCTGTTTCTAAAGAGAAATGTCTTTTCCATAAGGCTTTAGTCAAGTTTCTGGATTATAAAATCAGCAAGGATGGTATCAAGATGGACGAGGGGAAGATTTCCACCATTCATGACTGGCCAATACCCACCACAATTAATGAACTACAATGCTTCCATGGTTTCATCAATTTATACCATAGGTTTATCCAAAACCATAGCACCATAATTTAAAAACTAACCAGCCTAATGAAGGGCAAGCCCAAGTCTCTATGCTGGACCCTGGCCATCTCAAAAGACACTTTACCAGCACACCTCCCCACATCCATACTGATCCCAACAAGCCATTTATCTGTAATTATAAAGTCTGTGCCATCAAAGAGTGGAGACATTGGCTAGAAGGGGCTCATCCTAAGAGAACATAAAAACCTGGAGTATCAACCTGATACCAAACAATTCAACCCTGAGACAAGCTAGATGGGCCCTGTTCTTTATCGGATTGAACTTCACTATCTCCTATCATCCTGGTTCACGCAACACCAAAGGTGGTGTTCTTTTAAAATTTATGCACCTGATGATACTACTGAAACTCCTGAATTTGTGATCATCTCTAGCCTAATTGTAAAACCCATTCAGTGGCCTCTTATAGAAAACATTGTTGCTGATTATTCTGAAGTTATTCCGCCAGGGTGTCCCCAGAACACAACAGATTTTACTCATCAAGTCTGCTCATTTCCTGTTGGGCACTGGCTTACTGCTAAAAGATCTTACTGCTAAAAGATCACTTCTGGTGACCAGGCATGGCACAAAATGCCAAGAGGTTCATACAAGAATGTCAAGATTGTGTTCTTTTCAAAACCCCCTATCATCTACTAACTAGCAAAATCCTCCTGATGCCGTCCTGCATCAGCCTTGGTCACATCTAGACAGATTTCCGTCCATCTGAAGGTAACATGTATTCTTGTAATAGCAGAGAGATTCTCCAAATCATATCATTTTATACCTTTCAAGGGTCTACCCACTGCCATGGAAACTGCTGACCTATTATTTACCCAAGTATTTTGTTATTTTGGCAAACCTGAGGATATTGTTTCAGATTGCTGACGTCAGTTCATCTCCTGAGTCTGGTGAGCCTTCTTCAATCACCTAGGTGTGTCCAGGAGCCTCTCTTCTGGATACTACCCACAGACAAATGGGCAGGTGGAAAGAAAAATACAGGAAATTTGGTGATTTCTATGGACATTCTGCCATGGGCACCAAAACTCTAACAACCTTCTGCTGGCTTAACTCCATCCCAATGCATACTTAGTTACCAGCCTCCTCTTTTCCTGAGGAATGATTGAATTTTAAATTAGTCAACTCCTGGTTCTGGTAAAGTGAAAAAAATCAGGGATGCAGAAAGCCACAATCTAGCCTGGTTCCATATACGTAGAAACACCCCCCACCACTCTTTGTGGAAGATGGCACCATTCATACAGAAATCTTGGACTCCCGACAAAATGGTGGCTGCCTGGAATATCTGGTGGACTGGGAGGGGTCTGGCCCAGAGGAACGCTGTTGGGTACCCAGAGATGACATTCTAAATCCCACTAGTTCCTTGTTGTTCACAAAGATCCTCCAAGTCATCCGGCTCTACGATTATAATCTTCCCTGGACTCCACTCACTTTGTTACTCACATGGTTTACTTACCTGCAGTAACTGAGGTGTGTGCTTATCTGTCAACCAGCCATTCATTCTGCAAAGTTAAGAGACTTATTACTACATCTAATATTTAATTGTAAAGTTTTGCTTAACAACATTACCCACCTGTTTGTTTGTGTTCCACTGCTGCCTGTTTTAGTATACATCTAGTTTACATCTCTTGTCTGAGTCTGTTACCACTGCACTTAACAGCAGCAGTGTGTTAACTCATGATCACTCAGATTTTTTGGACACACTTATTCAGTGTATTTAGGTTCTGCTTGGACCAAAAGTCCTATCATATCTATTTAAAAGAATCCTTTTCGGTAGGCTGTACACTACCATCTAAGGTTCCACAGGGCTCTACCCTTCTCTCACCACTGTTTTGCTAATGATTCTTTACATACCTTTTCTCTGTCTCCACTTCTTATGGAGCCTGCACATGACAGAGAAGCTGACAACACCACTTGGTGGGAGGAGTACTGGCTAAAACAAGGTTTACCTGGGGGAAAAAAATTCTGACTGGAACAATGTAGGTAGCAAACTATGACCATTGTGTCTCTAATCAAGACACTTGGGTTGCTCCAGAGGCACTTAGCCTGTAAGTATAAGATAAATTAGTTAGTAAATTAATGAAATATATTTAATTGTCACTTTTATAACTGAATATTTTCTCACAGATTTTCAGAATTTTTTCTCATAGATTTTCTCACAAAATTAACAACTGCAACTCTCGCTCTCTTTTCAAAACTTTCTCCTCACTACTCTGTCCTCTTCCACCACCTCCGTCATCTGCTCTCACAGCTGATGACTTTGCTACATTCTTCATACAAAAAATGACTCAGAATATTAGAGCACGTCACACAGTCTTGTGAGAATAAGATCAGTGACGCAGATGACGAAAAGCACGCAGATGCGCTACAGGATCAGTGACAGTCAGAGATGCCGGTGCTGCTGTTTGTGGAATTACATTCTAAAATAAAGACAGACTGTTTGAACCAGTGATTTCTTTTTTCGCGTCTGTTGATGTATTTCATAATTTGATCTGAGATGAAGCAAATACATGTGTGCGGGAATTTCTTGCATTATAAAAGTTAAACTTGCGGGAATGGTTTAAATTATGCCTAATCCCCGAAATTCAAGCCCTGTTATCTTATATGGGACATTTGAGTATTTACTTATTCAGTTATTTTAAGTGAAAGGAAGGGATGAAAGAAAATTTCACTTTCGCTGTTTTTTAAAAGCAATAAATGCAATATTTCCAAAGTCAATGAGTAATCGTGTTAAATAATCATGATTTCGATATTAACCAAAATAATCGCGATTATTTTTTTCCCCATAAATGAGCAGCCCTACTACATGCACATGTGAGTCACTTTGGAAGGAAAGCATCTGCAAAAAAAGTAATGTAAATTCACAGTTTACAAGATGCAGTTTGAGGGCAGATCTGGTGTGACATTCATGCATAAATTTACCCCATCTTTTCCAAACAAACACAATTACAGTAGATATACGTGTAGACAATAAGTAATGACCTTACAGTTTAATGATACTAAATGGCAAGCTGCGGTGTTGGCTGTGTAATTAAAATCATGTCCCGTATGGCTCTCTCACCATTGTCATCAACCACTCTGGTTTGTTCCTTACAGCAGTCAACTGGTAGTCCAATGATCTCTACTTCCACAAAGGGATCGATAATCTGAGGAGGAAACAAGCTTTAAAACACTACAAGATCATCATATTTAACAATTTTCAAAATGTAGTTTTACAAAGTCTTAAGAAAATTTCTGTAAGAAATACATCCCTTACAAATCTAAAAAAATGTAAATTCTACAGATTTATTCAATTAACTAAATTAGGAAACTGGCCCTTACTGATTTGCACATAAACTATATAAATTTATAAAACCTCTCCTCTGTCTCCCAGCATTGAGTCTTTGGGTTTTGGTAGCTGTTGGCCACTGATGATCTTAAGAACAAGTTGTTTTTTCAATTGGCCTGGTAGAGGATCCTCAGCCATTGGACTGAAGGAACCTGCCAGAAGAAAAGAAGGACATCATTCCCAACTCATTTCACTGCTATAGCTTAGCAATACAGTTACATTTTGTATTGATATAACAGCAATGAGTAAACATGTTGAACTGACCTTCACACATGCAGTCAGGTTTCTGAATGTAGCCGCAGTTGCCGTTGCAGTAAAATTTGGCTCTGTTGAGCTGCAGCACTCTTCCTTCTGATTGGTAGTTCAGAGCCACTGTATAAAACCCAAATAATGATTTGGCTTTATACAATGTGATACTTTTATACTTACATTATTTCATAATGAATTCAATTATTTTCACATGCATATGGTCCATGTCAACATCTGTTGCATACTGCCAGACACGCTAGATATTGGTTTCATAATTGAAAAGGGGCTAGGGTTTATGTCAAAAAATTAAACATTCAACAACACAAAGGGTCCCATTCTGTCTCATTCGTACTGGTGGGTAGATGTGTCTATCTATTCAGGAATTCCCCTTATTGTGCATATTAATGAATCTAATGCATGCTCTGTCTAGATGATTAAAAATTATGTTATTATTAGTATTCTGTGACTTCATGTAGTATTCTGATTCTAGTTTCCCGATCGAAGGACATTCCCCCAACATATTCTTTCTAATTAGGGAAGGGCTTTCAAATGTATACATTTCTACAGTATGTACAAAAAAGTATAAACAAATGTTATAAATAACTTCTGTGTGATGCTATTAACAGACACATAACATAGCAGATAGCTGGCGTGTCTATGTAGACATTATACGAATATTCATTTCCACTGGATATTGGACACACCTTTTTGTTTTAACAGTCTATAGATCGGGTAGAAGCAAACCTTTATGGGACAAAATGAAGATGTGCTGTTGAAACATCCATTTTCATAGCGGCAGGAATAACATAATAATGAATAATTAATGTATATATGCACCTGCTCAGATGCAAGCCAGCAGAAATATAAAAGGACGTGTCTTTTATACCTGCTAATTCTGCTTTTATTGTTTGCTATACTTGTGTAGAGCTCTTTATAGTGACCTCAGATCTGTGTTTGTGGGGACTGGTGTACTGTACCCAAATGGCAGCCAGCATTCCAAAAGGGCTGTGGATTGAAGTTGCTGGAGTCCACACGGTACGGCGAGGGGTAGATGCGCATAAGCTGATGTTGGTTAAAGCGAATAAAGGCCACAGGTTTCTGCTGCATCAGCTGATGGGCTTTAGTCTCGCTCATAGATGACACCTGGAAACTGCAGCTGCCTGCATTAACACAACCCACCACACATGCATCAAAGATGAATACATACTGATTAACAATTGAGAACTGACCTGACTGCAGCCAAACCAGTGCAATTAAAAACAATCCACTGTCACGACCGGGACTTTAACTCGGGTCTCTGGTGTAATAAAGTAACACTCTACCACAGAGCCACAGAGGAGGCAGTGTTGGACCCAAGTGAAACACTCAAGGCGAGGTTCAAAGTAAGATGATTAAACAAAAGGCAATCAACAAAGGTTATTCTCGGATCAAGTAAGTTATATATATAATAACTGAGACTAAGACAAACAACTCCACAAGGGGAGAAAAATGGCAAAACTTGAGGCAAAAATAAAACTAAGACAAAAAGATCAGGCAACTAGAGAAACCTTGCTTGAGACAGTGAAGCGCTTGGATGAACGGGCAGTAATGGCCACGACTTACAAAAACCAAGCCGGGAACTATGGGAACAAACACAACTAAATACTCTAAAAACAACTAAAAACAAGGCACAGGTGAGGCAAATACTACTAACAAGGACAAACAGGTGAAGTAATGAATGAATTGAATTCATTGAATTAATTTCTGGGCTAGCTTCTTGGATTCAACCCGGAGGGGCAGGTTCCTAGTTGCTAGCCAGACTCTTTGGCCGGCCCGGAAGTTAGGGGCTGTCCGGCAGTGGCAGTTAGCCTGACTCTGGTACCTCTGGGAGGTCCGAAGGAGGGTGTGCCTGGCTTTCCTCCAGGTTAGCCGACAGCGCAGGATGAAGTGTTGGGCAGAGGGAACCCCCACTTGTGCCTCCTGCTCAGGGAATAATGGGGGGGTATACCCAAACTGAAACTCGAAGGGGGACAGCCCAGTGGCCGAGGACTGGAGGGTGTTGTGGGCATATTCTGCCCAAACAATGTAGGAGGCCCAAGATGTGGGGTTATTGGCCGCCATACACCGCAGGGTGCTCTCCAGCTCTTGGTTTACCCGCTCTGTCTGGCCGTTGGATTTAGGATGGAACCCCCATGATAGGCTGACCGTGGCCCCGATCAGCCTGCACAGGGCTCCCCGGAACCGGGAGGAGAACTGAGGACCTCGGTCTGAGACCATGTCCAGGGGAATCCCGAATACCCGGAAGACTATGAGGAGCTCAGCCGTCTCCTTGGCCGAAGGCAGCTTGACCAGGAAGATGAAGCAGGCAGCCTTGGAGAACTGGTCCACAACCACCAGGATGATGGTGTTGCCCTGGGATGGTGGGAGCCCAGTTACAAAGTCCAGGGAAAGGTGTGACCAAGGCCTGCAGGGAACAGGTAAGGGGTGGAGCAGTCCCTGAGGATGCTGACGTGTTGACTTTTCCTGGCTGCATATGGGGCAGGATTCCACATAGGCCTTAACGTCCTCCTTGATGGAGTTCTTGTGGTCCATGAGAACCTGGAAAGGGTGCTTAGCCCCCTCAAGCCAGTGGCACCACTCCAAAGCCAGTTTTACAGACAGAAACTCTCAATCCCCCACATGGTAGTTGCGCTTGGCGTCTGTCAAGTGGAAAAACATGAAGGCATGAGGGTGTATTTTTCTGTCCTCACCCCTCTGAGACAGAATGGACCCAACGCCTACCCCCGAGGTGTCCACCCCCACCACAAAAGGCCTTTCAGGGTCAGGGATTGAGAGAATGGGAGCAGAGGTGAAGCGGTGCTTCATCCTCGAAGGTTGTCACAGCCTCTGGGCCCCAGTGAATCTTGGTCCCACCCCCTTTGGTAAGCGCTGTCAAGGGGGCCGCCACAGAACTGAAGTTCTTAATAAACCAGAAGTGACGAGAAACCCAGGAAACTGGGCCTGAGTAACATGAAACTCACACTTTTCTGGCTTCACGTAGAGATAGTTGTTGAAGAGTCTTTGGAGAACCCTGCTGACGTGCCCCTCATGCTCCTCCCGTGACCTTGAGAAAATAAGGATGTCATCCAGATATACAAAGATGAAGAGGTTCAGCATGTCTCTAAAGGACATCGTTTATCAGGGCTTGAAAAACGGCTGGGGTGTTGGTGAGTCCGAATGGCATCACCAGGTATTCGTAGTGGCCGGTGGGATATTGAAGGCCATCTTCCATTCATCCCCTTGCCGGATCCGCACGAGGTGGTAAGCATTGCGGAGATCCAGCTTGGTGAAAATGGAAGCCTCTCACAACAGCCCCTCCCTGACGAATTGAGGAAGTGGTGGATCTTTTTTCAAGTGCACGGCATGATTTGGCACCTTAGACCAGACCCCTGGAATTCCCATGTGTCCATGTTGGTTGAATCCTCCAAGAACATGCCTAATACTGTGCTTAGTTGGACTTTAGGAGTCCTTCCTTTAAGTTCCTGGAGTCAGCCAAGCTTAGTGCCCTCTTTCAAGGTTCCTACGACAGGGATTAAGTGGTAAACCTGCAGTCCTTCCCATAGTTGGAGGAGGACTCAGCCCTCTCCCTGCTGTGCTCAGTCTGTGCTTTGCATATTTACCTGGACCACACAGAGGAGTTCAGAAGATCTGAGCAGTCTATGGTTGTCATTATCTGTCATCATTGTCTGTCTCCAATCAGAGGCTATTCCATTGGAT
Organism: Ambastaia sidthimunki; assembly: GCA_036877625.1. Lineage (NCBI taxonomy): Eukaryota > Metazoa > Chordata > Actinopteri > Cypriniformes > Botiidae > Ambastaia > Ambastaia sidthimunki. The sequence goes on along the minus strand of JAZGTK010008770.1, from coordinate 1,101 downwards.
CATGGATGCCATTCTGTTGGCTTAAGAATCTTGGGGTGTGCCATGTCCCTTGAAGGTACGTGCACACTCAACTAGAGGGACAGCGTCATCTTGGGCACTTGCAAAGTGTGCCCTGTAGAGCTGCAGGCTGGGCCACACCTAATATTTTTGCAAGATTTTTTTCTTTGCTGTCTATCAGACAAGCACCCTGACAAGCACCCCGAAGAACAGGGTGTCAAGACTGCTACAGCACCATTCCCCTTAAAGATGATTATGAGTGCTTTTTAAGCCCTGTTTGTTCCCCTTTGGTGAACCCTGGACAATTGTTTTACTTTGGCCTAGAGCCCAGTGAAGGGGCTCGGCAATTGGATCTGCCTTTTGTGGTACATTATTGGTTAGCTTGTTGTCAAATTGTCATATGTAGTGATTAAATTTTCATTGGTATTTTCTAATAAGAAGCAGAGTTATTTGTCTCTCAAAGTCAAACCCCTAGTGTCTCTACATCGACACATCTCATGCCCTCCATTAGGCATGCCCTTGATTATACATATATAACCAAGACATTTTTGAATACCCTAGTCTAAACGTATAGGGGCAATTTCCCGGACAGGGTTTAAGACTAGTTGTCCTAACTAAGCTAACAGGTTGCACTGACATATTAGGTGAAAGATACATCCTACAAGCCCTGAGGCCTTTTCTGCAGCCTCTGTCAGGGGGGTAATCTAACTATACATATACTATGCTATAAATATACTGTAAATGGTCAACTAAGGACGTACACATAGCCTAGGACAGACAATACAAGTACCATACATGATAAATTGTACATGGTGGTAAACATTTAGTTCTTATTGAGTTCTTATTAAAGTGTCTGGTGCATTTACAAAAGTGTCTTGTGCATTTAGATTGCATAATGTTTATGAGGTTTGTGGATGGGTTTTCAGAGGAGGGCATTGGAGCTCTGACAGCCTGCGGGAAAAATCTGTTGAGCAGTCTTGCAGACCGGGTTTGATGCTCCGGTACCATCTTCCCGATGGCAGGAGCTGGAAGAGATGATGGGAGGGATGGGTGGGGTCCTTTACAATACTGGTGGATTTACTGGAGCATCGTGCCAGGAAAATG
>JAZGTK010008769.1:1609-15850 GCA_036877625.1 Ambastaia sidthimunki | reverse complement strand
AAACAACAGAAACAAGCGAATTAATTTGTCTGAAGAAAATATTATTTGATTTTGTGCCGTTGTCTGGTGGTTTTAAGGGTGTTTTGGGTGGTTGCTTAGTGGCTCAAACAAGAGCCCACTCTTTGTGATATTCTGGTTCCAAGATATGGTTCAGATCTGTCCTAATTTGATGTAGGTATAGGATAATATGATCCAGCTGAAATAATTCAAAAGTGGCACAGCTCCCCTTAACAAACCCAAGAAAGAGGTATTGTTCATATCCGTGTGGGACAAAATACATGAAGAATTTTAAGATTTGTGGGTGGGGATTTAAACAAAGTAAAATTATATATAGTAGTAATATGTAATAGTAATAACCCACTTCGAGTTCTGGCCAGTCTGTGATGTGCACTTAGAAATATAACCACTAGAGGTCAGTGCTTCCTAGTCACAAGTAGCTGTACCATGAGAGGAGCTTCGGCTGAGATTTACAGCTGTTTGCATGAACTGGTTCAGTTCAAATAACAAATGTGTGCTATTATATCCAGAGGTGACCTTCATATTGCCGTAAACGTATACAAAATGTTTACAGTTTTCAGCATCAGCGTTTCAAACAGGTGTGTTAAGTGGAGCAGATTGTGATGTCATTTGGTGCAACGTAAATAGCAGAACAATCAGAAATGAAGAATTTGTATTCAGGTGGCGAGTGCGCTCGGCTGGGGTCCTGCGGCTCTCAGACGGGGGTTAGACCTGACAATAGCGCTGTACCTGTTTACCGAAGCAGTAGACTACAGTGATGTCAAAAAGCTCGCCACACTGTAAATTGGGATAATTGGGTAGATTTGAACATTTCATACATGATAGTTTCGTGCTCAGGGTTTGTTTCGTGTGTTGACATTTGTGCAGTAGAGCAATAAAATCACCCTGAATTTACATCACATTTACTTCAATTAGGGAGGTGGCATATCACGTTTGAATTGTAAACACCATTATGTGTAAAATTATTTACATATTTATGTATTTATTGTGGTAAAATATGACTAGGGCATGTTATCAATACATTTTGACAGTTTAACCCAATGAGAAAGAATAACAACAGAATAGAAAACAGTTTGCCATCTGCTGTGGGTCCATGTTTTATTTATTGGGATATTTTGCTGCCTGTTTCTCACAAGGCATCTGCCCAGATGAAAGTGGGTGTACTTGTTAGTTTTAGTGGACAGTGTGAACTCAGATAAAGTGATAAAGTGGAGCATGACAACTGATTGAATAGCGAGTGACAGAATTTGTAATGAATGTTTTAGGGGTCAGTGAAGCCTGCCACACGCATACACACTAAAGCGCACAACACTCAACAGTTGCTTGGAGAAACACTACACAATTAGGACTAGTACTATTAGAGTATAGCCTCCCATAAACAGATATGGACTTTTTTTATCTGTTTTTTTACATTTTCTAAATTTCGCAATGGGTCAGTTTGGTTAATAAACGTAAATAAAGTAAATGCAGAAAGGTAATAGAAAAGGTCTATAACCATCTGTTTGCAGATGAAACTTGACCGAATGATGTTCATATATTTCTATGTGTGTTCTAATAATTTTTGGGATAAATATATAAATGTTATGGGTTACTTCATAATTGTAACTTACACAAAATTTTAGAGACAATATTTGCAGGGGGAAAAGTGTTATATAAGAAATACTGGAACATTTCATGGTCACGCTAGTTTGTGTTTCTTTTTCCCCCCTCTCTTATTCTCTTTTGCTCTTTGTGTGTGTGTGTGTGTTGTAATGTGTGTGTGTGTTGTAATGTGCTTGGCCATTTATTGATTCATTGATTGAACTGAAGGAGCTGTGGGTTAATCCCAGCCCCTACAATTTCTTTTCTCTTGTTTTGATTTCTGTACCTCCCTCTAGACCTATGATTGAATAATACATTTACTGTTGATGTATTTAACTGATTGTACCCTTGCATATGCCATATACTTCATATTTTTAATTGACAGATTTTTCTCAACTTAGAGTGGATTCAGTATTTTACTTTGTTGTGCTTGGATAGAAACAATAGTTTTACAAGAATTGTAAAGTGCTAAAATTGTTAGTGCTAAAACCATTATATGAGACAGAAACCAATAAAGGAGTTCTTACATTAGCCCTCAGATGTTGCTGATAAGGGGCACGTTGCTCAGGGAGAAATAGGGAAAAGAAGTCAGAATTCAGTTAGGGAGACTATTACAACTAAAAAAAAAAATCGTATTTATAAGCTGAAAAGATTTGGACTTCAAGATTTGAAGTGTTTGGACGCCCACATGTACCTCACCGGAAACAGAGTCACGTGTTTGTTATGGTGCGTTAGATGTATGTTCACATGACATTAAAAATATCAGCTAGTAGTACTGGATTTCAGCTAGTAGCTGGACATAAAACACTTTCACCAAACAAGCTCTCAGTCAGGTTTAAGTAAATAATCTCAGAGTAATTCTATGAGGGCTGTTACAATACCGCATGTAAGGATGTTATCAAACAGCAGTTTAGCTGATTATAGCCCCAAACAACCTAATCAATTACAATTAAAACTTTTCAGCTGTGTTTTGGACACTGTTATCTCAGCAAAAATGTCCAGAAGTGTGTGGCAGGTGATATCTGTGTGGTCAGCAAGGGCCTCGATGGGACTCTGTCTCACTCTGCGGGTCGGCCCTCGTTGCCAACAGTGACATGTGCAGAACGGTGTGAGGCTGAACACCTGAGAACCTGTGCCAGATCTGATTCTCACTGAATGGATTCTTGCGTTCTCACTTAGGAGCCAGATTGCATTTATTTTCACCTGCTCAAGCGGTTGGCCTAAATTTCAGGTTACTGTAAAATCATCTGATCGTTCTATGTGAGAGGGAGAGAGAATGTTTTAAATTCCAGCCTGTTTCATTTCACATTGTTAAATTACTTCCACTGAGGCGGCAAAGCAAAAACTACATATAAGAAACACACTGCCGGGTGTCTTGTCTAATAGAATTTTCTCAGATATGGCTCATTTTGCCCTGCAAAGCTGAACATTATGGCAAACAGTTCTTTGGGGAGCGTTACGGGTCATGTTTTGTTTGGTATCATTGTAGCGCAAGCATTTTCCAAGCATCCAGGTTAATCACACAGCCAGACAAATTCTATTCCACTAACTGTCTCAATTAGATGCCATTATTGCCTGAGCAGCCTTGTGGGACACTTGATGAGGGAAATGCGACTGTCAGCGTCATAACACAATAGGGTTGTGATTATGAGAGCTGAATAGAGCCCGAGACTGACAAGCCTCGAAAGCATAGATGCTAACAGCAGCATCATTGCAGTCATTACAGTTAAGTGTGCCATTTTCTCAATGTTCTGTTCGAGCACAGAGTTTATCATCATTGTCTGTTGGCTTTCTGTCAGGTGAGCTGTGAAAACATTAATGTTGAATTGAGTGATGTTTCATAAGTCATCCAATAAATTGGCATGCAATCTTAGATGCTCTATAATCTTTTTACCATTTTTAAATGGCTTATGTTCAGAAAGGTATTCTACTAGTCTATTGGTGTATATATATTGTATATATTGGTGTATATACAGTATATATTGTAGAAAGTTGCTGTGTATGTGAAAATGCTGTGTACATATGTATGTGTGTGTGTGTGTGTGTGTGTGTTTATCTTTTCCTCTTATTTTTGATTGGATTTAAATGGTAAGACATTTACAATGAATTGGATTGGGAATGTGGAATTGTGATGCGATCATGTGACAACAATGACATGATCTTTTCAGTTTTATTTATATAACGCTTTTTACAATGTTGCATTGTTTCAAAGCAGCTTTACATAAAATGAAAATAAAAACAAAATTATCAAACATGTATAACAGAATACAGAACACATGGTATTATTGTAATTTTTATTGTTCACTATAAGATGTATATTAGTAAATCGGGGATACTAGGATTGTAATTGGTTTATGAAAATAGAGTTGACTGAACTGATGATAATTACAACACATTTGGACATTTAAATAAACTGATGTGAATTTGAAATACCTGTCCTTGAGTCTGAAGGCTCATTGGTCTATGAGTGGGTAATGTATTGAGACAGACTACTAAAACAGTATGTACTTTTGAGACTATGTGACATTAGGTCAATTAACATCATAGATGACAGGCATCATAAGCAAGATTTCTGTTCCAGCTTACATGGAGATGGCACAAAGAAGATTACATTTTATAGGACAGTCCTGTCATTATTGCAAATCATGTAAGCGATTTGCAATAATGCCATAAAATATCTAAACACTGCATAATGAAAGAAAACAAAATAGTGAAATAGTAGAGTCTTAAGGACATAAAGGAAATTATGGGTATTATCAGCTGGCCGGAATTTTGTAATTGTTTGAAGGACTGTAATGAGAAAGGTGCTCACTCAGGTCCTGAGAAGATAAACCATTCAGGGCCTTAGTAGAATTTTGCTTGATAGGCAGCCATTGCAGTGTTGACAGAACCGGGCTAATATGGGCATGTTTGTTCTTGTAAGAACTCTGGCTGCTGCATTTTGAACCACCTGGAGTTTTTTAATTAAACCTGCCAGGCAGCCACCCAGTAAGTCATTGCAATAATCAATATTAAGTCTTGATGTCATGAATCATGAGTCAACTTTTCAGGGTTTGTCATAGAGAGTATATGTCGCAGTTCTGATATATTTTTAAGATAAAAAATGCAGTTTTACAAACATTGAAAATGTGGTACAAAGCACACATTCTATCAAATAGGACAACCAGATTCTTAGCTGATGAAGCAGGCTTTATAGGGCATCCATCAAAATGTAAACAGTATTCAGTTTAACAATATTTTAAGCAGTGGTATGCCTTGTCATTCTTCACACTGTAAAAAAGTTCAATTTTAACGCATTGCATTATGGGAAACTATACTCAGTGCAGTGTGCAAAGCTATATACAGAATAGTGTGAGAGTAGTACAGTATGGTTGTAACAACACCAAACAATAGTCCTTGTCACCCAAGGGCAGGAAAAAGCTTTAATTGTGTTAGGTGCATAAATCAAACCAGTGCAGAATATTGCAAAAGTAGTGGCAGGTAAAATTCTCTGAAATCCATGCTGGTCCAAATCTTGCAATATCACACTTATACTAGAGCAGGAAGTGTTTCTATTGGTGACCATGTGCTGGCATTTAGCTTTATGTTGCCATTCATCTCCTTGCGACTGCAGGGCTGCCTTTTTCCTTTAAATATTTATGCAGAATCTGTAGGGAACACAGACTGATTACAGATTTATCATCTGGGCGTAATCAATGATGAATGTAGGCTTCTAAATAAATTGCTTTTAGGGGAAGTTGAATACTTGCTACTTTAGTGTCAGTAGACAGGCTCAATTAGTCCAGGGGCATCATTAAATACAGCCGCTTTGCAATTCAATTTTTTCATTTGGCTTAAATGACACTGATCCAATGGAAGCTGACAAATTAAAGTCATTGGTTGTCTCTGGTTGGTTTTTTGATTTAGGACAAAGGATTGCATTGTGTTTGTGGAACTATATGTATTGAATGCCATGCCACAACAAATAAACATTATGAGGAATAAAATATTATTATAACCATAATGTTTATTGCAGATTTCCTAGATTAAAACGCAGGTTTGCATCTATATTATGGTCGTGTAATTCAGCATGGGTGCACACAAGCATATGCACCGATTTTCCAGTGATACCCCTTGCTATTCATATCACAAGAGGACATCGGGTATTCCTAGGTGAGCTTTGATAAAAGGTGTGTTTCATGTTGAAGTCTAAGGCATTAATAATGTATAGCTAAAAGACCTGATCTTAGAGCTGTGTTTAACAAAACATTTACCACCACCAGAGACAAGGCATTTATTCTGACCATAGCACAAGTGGGGCTGAATTGGAAGTAATGGCTCAATATGAGCTTTTGACATCAATAATTGTAAATGGTCATTTGTAAGATTAGATTAACAAAATCCTGCATTGTTTCTTGTTTAATACTGCTCATACTTCGTAAACCTTAGCTCCTTTTGCATATTTATAAGGTCAATAAAATTGACTGGATACGACAGAAACCTGTTTTAATAACCGTTTGTGTACAAGTGGAAGTGTCACTCGACTAAACGCATTTCCCGTCATAATGTATGTGTAGCAGTTTCCGCTTAAAAACAACACAGCTTTTAAACGACTTGTGGGTGAGTAAATAGTTTTGTGTTCGAGTAATTGTTTCTTTTAACCTTAGATTAAACCATAGGTTAAAAGAAGAGATTGACTCAAGGGTAACCTTACCTAAGCATAGTGTCAAAAGCTCAATCGCTTCTGTATTTTAGAGGGATCCGGTGTAATCGACTGCACACTGTTACACAACGTTATGTTTGTTTTTATGTGGATGTGTGACAGAGAGTCATAATCGAACTGCCTTTAGGACCCAGTTATGTGCGTGTCTTTTCTTTGTAGTTATCCCCTTTTCTTTCTTTTGGAAAAAAATATAGTGAGGAGTATGAGATTCAGTAAAGAAAATTCAACATCACGGCGAATCAAGGCACGTGAGTGCTTTAAAGAGAGAGTGAGGGAAAGAAAGACGCGGTTGGAGAGGACTGGGGACAACCTCGTAGAGATGCGCGTGTTTTTATAGTGCTTTTCATTTATCCCAGGTGGGACATTATTAAAGCTCGTTCTCGATCCACGTGCGCGCTCTTAAATAAGATTCGTGATCGCGTCTTCGGTCCCAGCGTCTGGGAATAAAAACTTTCACATTTGGGTTTTGATTTGATTAGCTTCTATTCAGAGCAAAGAAAGATCTGGTGAATTACAGGTGGGTGTCCTCCTCTTTGAGTAAAGCATCATTTTGTGTTTGTATGGCCCCGTGTGTAAATGATCACTCGAGCGCAAACATGTGTCGGAGATTTTACCACAGGGCGAATGTAAGCCGTGAACACTTTGTCATGTTTGGTCTCATCTTATGATTTTTAAGGGTTCAAGCGCATCATACTTGATATTCAAATCACGAACGTGTCGTGTCAGTGAATACTAAGGATGAATCTTTCTTAACACGCTGTAAATATTAATCAAACGGCTGGGATCCATCGCGTGAGCTCAGCAGGTGGATAATGGATCAGCGTGCGCTTATTGGACTGATAAACTTAACCCTGCCATTGTATATTGTAATCTACAGCGTTTTACAGAAACCGACCGTATATTGCTCACTTGATTTATGGATTAAGCTTTTTTTCTTTCTTTTAAAATACAGGTCTGATTTGCAGAAATGAGGAAACGGCTTTTCGCGTATCATCTTCTTTTCTTAGGCTTGTTAACGTTGTTTTGGCACACGAGGTAAGGACTTGCATTTATATTTTATTTATTTTTTAATACGGTTGTGTTAACATTGTGTTAATGTGTATAATGTTAATACATTAAAAGAATACATATTTGTCATGTTACGTGTTTCTGATATATGGCATGAACCTGTGTCCGTGCGTAACTGGGGACTTTTACGCGTCTGACTCTGGTGGTCACCAAAAGAAATCGCTTCGGGGAACAAGACTGACAAAGAGGTTCATGTTTATTCAACGAAGAACAATTAATGCTAGTTTAATTCATGCAGAATAGTCCTGTTTTTGGAGAGCCTTCCTGAAAGTATTGATTATATGATCAGCCTCGAATCCTCTAGGTGGTGCACAACAACGTGTGTAAATTAGACAGCAGAACGATGAGCAGCGCGTTCTCATTAAAGGGGATTCAGGTGAATAAGAAAATATTTCTTTTATCAAAAAGAAACGTTTATTGTGACCATGTAGAGAAAAGATCATTATGCGTCTGTATGAGATATTAAGTTTACTATACACGCAAAGAAAATTTCAGATAGGGAAATGTGATATAAAACATTTAAAATAAACGTATTTAAATGTTATTGGCTGTATCATCTTAAATTTTTAATATTTTTGAAGGTTTCATAGTTGATATAGTTCATTAACTTGTTAAATCAATCCACATTTTCTAAAATGAAATTCTGTTTGTTTTGAGATTTGTTTGTTTTGATGATGCTGATCAAACAGTAATGAAAAAAGGTTCATCTGATTTTGTGTTTAAAGCTGTGATAAAGTAGTGACCACTTGCATTGTAATTATTCTCCTCATGTTCAACATGCTTGTGTTCCTTTACAATTAATTTTACAATGGACTTAATACAGTGAGCTTTTTATTCATATCAAATCATTGACATCGATTGTCACACTCCAGGGAAAGACATGATCAGACCATGCCATACCAATCAATAAGCCAATATAATACAAATCTAGATAATGTATGTGATAAGCAATCCAGTCCTCAGTGCTTGTGTCATATTGTCGATTCGTGAAATATGCTTTGCTGGTTTTCATCAGCAGTGAATTCATTCCGAATGACTCCAGAATCAAATGGGTTCAGATTCTAATCTGGGTCACGACTGAACCAGCACAGAGAAATCAGTACAAGAGGGAGATTTGTCTTCAAACCATTTGTCTTTTTAACTTAAAATGGGTCAATATTGTCAGTGCAAAAATACAGGTTTGTTTTTTTCTTGAAAACGAGAAATTACTTTTAAAGCCACATCATTAGCTTGTTTTAAATACTCTTTATGTATGTCTGGCTTATGTGAAAATTAACTGCAAATTTGTCCCATAATGAGGAGATTCCCTGTGGCAGTGTGCAGAGTGATACATATGGTGCTGTGCCAGCTGAACTACTTTGGAGTGTCTTGGACAGAAATCCTGTTCAGGGGAACTTGCACAAACATGTTTTGTTACAGTCTGTGGTTCTGTTGCAGAATCAATAGCTAGTGATTCTCATATCTCACACAAATGTGAAATAGTTCGTTTTGAATTAGCTTGAACTATATTTATCCACCTTTATCATATTAAAACAAATATTAGTCTATTTGACAGCAAGCTACCTTTATCTAAAGAGGCAGCATTACATTTACATTTAAGCATTTAACAGACGCTTTTATCCAAAGCAACTCACAAAGTGAGAAAACAATATAATATTACCATAATAACTATTACTTCCTTGAACAGTATTTGCAAAGATGTTTATGATCCCTAAAAATGCTGTTGTAGGCAGCTTGGGACAGAGGAAGTTGTGGACAAGCAAGTGTTCTTCCATTCAAGAGGTTTAGCAGTCAGCTGCAAATCAATCAAGTTGACTCATAATGTATTCATGATTGCTTATGCTAATAAAGCAATTATGCTTAAGTATGTTAATTATGTTCTTTAGCTGCATGACACATGGACATTACTGTTAGTAGAACATGAGGAACCGAACAAAAGAACGTTCTAATAACGTCTCAGTATTTAAAGAAGGCTAAGCTGAGTCAGTCCGAAAGCTGAATATAATTTAAAATTGAATCTAAATTCGGTATAATGATTCTTTGAAACTGTCAGATAAGACTTGACACTTGTGGCAGGATGGAAACTAGTTTAATTAGCGACCTGAAAGAATAGACAGCACTGGAAGATCATCTTAAATTTCTTTTTCATTCAATGTCTGTTCTGAGACAGTTCAGTTCACACATATGCTTGATGTTGTGTAGGTCAGTGTCTGCGGATTCCACAACAGACGCCTTCAAAAACAACATCACCCTGTTTACACGCATCCTGGACCGTCTGCTGGATGGCTACGATAACCGGCTGAGACCCGGACTGGGAGGTGAGTAGTGACCCAATTACCCAACCTGATTTAAATTCTTAGAGAAAGATGAAGGACACCATCAGCAGCCTGACAGACCAAACTTTCAAAATTCCATTTTTTTGGGAAAAGATTATTGAAAAATGTATCCGAGATACATTTTTGAAAAATTAGACTATAAATACACATAATACATTAAATACTACAAAGTGTCAATATAAAATATACAAATATAATTATGAATTAGTTAGAAATTCACTGTTTAAAATGGTTTGTGTTAACTTTTGTGTTAAGTTGTGTGCTTGACTGTTTTTTAAGCCTATTGGAGTCACTATCTATGTAGTATTTCAAATCAGTCACTTATGTACCATTTCAGTTAGAATGTTGCTTGTGTAGACAACAGACAGCACCCAATACAATGATGACATTGTATGTTTTACAGTTTTATTGCTGTACTTTGCTTATGATGGTGTGATGATAAAGGGAGAAACACATTTTCTGTGATGCTCTGGTAACCACAGAACTGTATTAGCCCAGATTAAAAAGAGAAACTCTGGGCCTACATCTTGTTATTGATTTGTGTAGTCACAATGTGTAGAATACATTACTGTGCAGAACACATTACTAATATGAAAGCTGGCCTCTATTGACTGGTTCAATAAAATATATTATTCAAATGCTATATCATTATTTAAGTATCACTGACATATTTCCATTAGGGAATTAGCTTAGATAACAAAGGCATTAACAATGACTTGGACCACTCTTAGCAGTATGAGTAAATAAGCTATGCACGCTTTTTAATCTCAGATCTTTCACACTCCCTTGTTTACCCTCATCTAAGCTTTAACCTATGAACTTTAACCTCAGGCGTGACCAGACTGGGTCATTACAGTTTTTGCCCATTGCTTACACACTACAGTTTTTTCCAACTGCTTACACACATTTTCAAAACGATGTCACCTTTTTTCAAAACTCTACACACAATTTCCAAAACTGCACGCACAAAATGCAAAATGCCTCACATCTCCTTCAAAACGTAACACTGCATTCAAAATACCATAAACACATGTCAGAATGAAGCATTTGCATCAAATGGCAAAAAGTTCTTTCATAATAGTAAATGTTTGGATATACCATGTAAACACTGTTGTTTTAAATCTAAAGCTCTTTGGTCTTTCATAGGCTTATACCTACATTTCAAAAATATATTCTTTAGAATACAGTAAAGAACACAGTTGTGTGTGTGTGACCTGGTGAATAAGTGTAGCATTTTGATTGGTTGTGTTTGGAAAAGGAAAGCAAGTCACTTCCTGTTAGATTTTTGTGTTTTAGGTGGAGAATTGTGTGTAGTGTTTTGAAAAAAGTGTTGTATGCAGTTGAAAACTGAGTCAAAGGCTGAGTAATAGCTTATGGTTTTGGAGATTTGGTGTGTAGTTTTGCACTTTGAGTGAGAGGTTTTAGAAATTGTGTGACAAGTAAAGATTTTGTGTGTAAGCAGTTGGAAAAAACTGTACTTTTGTTTTGTTGCTAAATTTGATGATTTGTGATTCAATTTTTCTTTATTTCTGTAAGAATGTTTATTTTTTTGTAAAAACACCTGTTTGATTACTGCAGAAATTCTACTTTTGAGTTTTACAGAAGACTGAGTCTGAGCAAATGACAATAACAATAGGAACACAGAGACTGCAGTGTTTTATATAAAGCCCATCAGTGTGTTGCTGRTGATATGAAGGACTAATTCAAATGGTGCTTGTGTGTTTAGTTTTGTGTTAAGTGTTAAGGAGTGTTAAGTTTTTTGTGTTAAGTGTTAAGGAGTGTTAAGTTTTGATTGCAGTGTTTCATTTTGGGATAGATGTAAGATGTTAATCTGCAAGTGTTATGTCTGATTGGCTTGTGTGTAGGGTTTTGACATAATGAGCCAAATTCTGCAAAAAGTGTGTAAGCAATAGGCAAAAACTGTAATGCTGGAGTCAAGGAATTGTTCATAGTAATAGAATATTCTGTGCTGTCCTGAACCCTTTTACGTTATTAGTGAGATGACGATCATTTTCTAGAGGTCACTTTTTATGGTCAAAAATCTCCTAGCGTCCTGTCAACATTTCTTCAAAAAAATCAATAACTGAATCAATGTCTCTTTCACAGGAATTTCTGTAACCAGCCACATGTAATTTCATTGAAACAGTGTGTTTTGGAAAGCTCAGGGTTGCTTAGGGACATGTGTGTGTGTTTTTTACTGAAGTTTCACCTCTGTTTCACCTTTTGTAGACACAGAACTAAAGATAATAGATATTAACAAAATGCTTTGTTGTTTTACAATGCATGAAGAAAAGTGAAAAATATGGCTGCTCTAGCAAAGGATGTCCCATCTTCCAGCATAGTAGCTGGAGTGTCATGCCATGATAAATAGTTAGTCAGAAATATATTCTTTTATTGTGAACCTAGCCAGTGACTAGAGAGTCTTTCCCCATTCAAATAGATTGGACTTGGTCTTGTGTGACTGAAATAGCTGCCCAGAAGCATTGCAAATGTGGCTGTGGAGAGCAGATACTTTCCTTAATGGGACTTTGATGGAACGCAAATGAAATGAGGATGTTTACACTACAGGGTTGTCAAAATTGTCACTCCTCTTCTGAGTGCTTAATCCTGTTTTTTACACACAGATTTGTTTACAACCTCATTCTACCAACCAAATAAAAAAAAAAAACAGGTAATGACACTTTTGTAATTTTGTAGTGTGCACAGAAATGAAGTGTGTGTACAGAAATGAAGTGTGTGTACTGAAATTAACTGAATAATTAGATGTTAACGTAGTGACACCAGTCTGCTGTTTCTCACCCAGAGACCAATATGATGATATAAAGAACCATATAGACAAATGTTTTTTTGGAAGAGGGTTCTTATTGAAAAACAATTAAAAGAAATGGACAGTTAAGTTGAGGGAACTAAATGAGGGGGTGATGAACAGCAAAGAGAGAAAGAGACAAAGAGAGTGTGAGGGAGTGAAAGTGGAAAGTGCTGCTGAGATTTCTGTTCCATTCCAGAAACATTGTACAGCTTCAGTGACTTCATCAGACAGAAAAAAATATGAACATGAATTTTAATATCAGCATGATGATGTGAAGTCATCTTTTAATTAATCCAATGATATTTGTCAGACTTCAGATATCTGTTTCTGTCTCAGCCTGGCTCTTCTTGCTTACAGTTAATCCATTGAACCATTTGTTTATGTGAATCTTTTACATCGTTTATCTGTCATCCTCTGTTACGCCTCTATGTTCAGGCCGGCAGACCCAGAGGAAAACGGGCCGAGCGGTCAATATTTTCATCCTTCCTGAGGCCACATTTCAACAAGCCCTGTTCTTCAACACAATAAAGCAGTCAGTTATTGTGAGGACAGAGTAAATCTGCCTGGGTTGCCATTATCCCTGCCTGATTAACTTTTGCGACCAAATTAAAGAGCATCTCTCTTGATTGGTGGAAGGGTTAAACTCTGTTGGAATGGGGGTATAATGGGCTAATAAATAGCACAATACGAAGGAACATAAACCAGATTCAAATAATCATTCTGCCCTTAAGAGGCAATTGATTCAGTTCAAGGTGAAATCATGATGTTGGCTTTGCCACTGTTTGTGTTTTCCACATTCATTGCGGTTTGAGCAGGAAGGTTTGGAATTTGCGTTCGGTTTTACTTGTAGCTTGTGTTTGATGGAGTCTGCTTGTAGGGATTTATAGACATATTGACTTCTATACAATTTTATACTCCACACAGTGACAGATGAATCAGAAAACACATACACAAGAAAACCCAAGGCATCTTAAAATTCATACTGAATCCTAGTGACCCACTCAATACTAAAAATCAGCTTTACAATTCTGCTTATTGTAAGACAGGGATGGGCAACTTTGATAATGACGAGGGCCAGTAATTTTTGTCCTTTAAACCAAGGGGCCAGATTACTAATTCACACTCACATACAGTATTTTGCATCATCTTCTTCAATATTTTATTGAGAGAAATTTTATTGAAGGAACTCAGTGTACAATTAGTTCAATGTGTGCGTGTGTGTTTTAAAAATTTTAACCATAAAACTGCAATTATGGTAATTTAAATGGTCAACTTCATCCACAAGCAAATTTAAATGTAAATCTCAATTGCACTGAATGTACACAAAACAAATGTACAAAGGTCCTATCTTACAGAACATTTTCAACATAACCTGAAATAAAGTGCTTAACAAAAACATATTACCAAAATCCACATATTACTATTAAAGACATTCCTGACTGAATATAAGAATATAACAAAAAAAAAATATATTTTTTTTAAAACTAAAAATCCATAGCAAGCTACCCCCCAAACACATGCATTTACCTTTCAGTTCAGAGAACATTCACAGTTCACTTTTCGACTGGAAAACACGATTTTCGTAGTCAATTTTTCTTTTCTTTTTGCTCATTTTCGTGATCGTTCAAATTAGTTCGCTCATCCTACTACGCTGTAATTACGGTGATAACAGTGATCGGCAGGAATGATAGCGACCTCTCCTGGTTTGGGTTAAAATTAACATCCTT
>JAZGTK010008768.1:0-17934 GCA_036877625.1 Ambastaia sidthimunki | reverse complement strand
CAAACACATCAACGCTGCAAACACTCAACGCTGCAAACACGTCAACGCTGCAAACACGTCAACGCTGCAAACACGTCAACGCTGCAAACACATCAACGCTGCAAACACCCAACGCTGCAAACACGTCAACGCTGCAAACACGTCAACGCTGCAAACACATCAACGCTGCAAACACTCAACAGCGGACTGTTATAACCAGGGTGCAAATTAAAGTTTTTTTGTTAAGTACTTGTGACATGTAAATTTGTAAATTCATGTTCATATATTTTATATATAAATTACATATACATATCGCTACCTTAGAATTATAAAGTTCTATCTCACATTTTTGTCAAAATTGAGTTACAGACATATTCTTACTCTAATATAACTTATTGACACTATTAAAGGTCTTTTATTTTTTTTAAATGCATTTTGGGTGTTTAATTTGAAAAACAAAAAAAAATCAGTTTTGGTATTTACAATGCAATGCAAAAACTTTAAACCTCAATATCTCAAAACTGGTCAAAACGCAGATAGAACCTTCTAAGGTAGTGACACACACACACACACACACATATAAAATCTCTCTCTATCTATCTCTCTATCTGTTTATCAAGATATAAATCATTAGAACAGTCTGCGGTTGCTATGGTTACAGATTCAAATGCAACTACTGATCATGACCCTCTATGTTGCAAATTGTTTTTTAGTAACGTTCTATAAGGAACAGTCAGATTATATCTGTACAGTCAGAGTAGATGTACATAATTCACACCCTGGTCATAACACTTTCACATGCGCATTTATAATAAATGAAGGGGTTGAAAGGGTGAGTCACACAATGAATGATGGGTCACCAAAGCATGAAATGAAAATATCTACAGATATCTGTAATATCTACAGGCCCGTCACCCTGAAGGATAAATGACTGCAGCATCTAGCCGTGATGAACCGTGACCAGCCTCTGACCACACTGCAGTTTCCCCACATCTGATGTTAAAGGGATAGTTCACCCCAAAATGAAAATTCCCCAAAAATGAATAATTCACTCACCGCATGTCATTCCAAACCTGTATGACTTTCTTGCTCCTGATTAGCACAAAAGAAGATATTTTGAAGAACGTTGATAACCAAACAACAGCGGCACCCGCTGACTTCCAACCACAGAGACATTTCTCAAAATATCTTCTTTTGTGTTCCAGATGAAGTCACGTAGGTTTGGACTGACATGGTTTAAAAAGCTAATTAAACATTTAATTAATTAAATGTTTGAATAAGGTTCTAATAACCAAACATCTGAAAACGGACGTTTTGAATGTTCCAACAATGTTCAAAATAACATTAAAGTTTTTGTTACATAATGGAAACGTTAGGGAAACATTCTTGCAACCTAAACATGTTAGCTGGGATATGAGCTACAAGGACAAACAGGGCTCCACCAGTGAGGGACAATGAGAAACGCTTGTTTTTTACCTTACTACAGTGATTCCAGCTTCTCCTCAGTAGCATGTTCTAAAAACAACAGAGCAGGTCAAATTTGTTACTGTACAAACCGTAACACAAGGAACCAGAACAGAGACGGCCGTACTGTAGTTTACTGTACACACCACTGCTTTGCATGACAGTCTTATCCTCTGTTCTCACACTCTGTAGTGAGGATCAGACTAGCCTCAGGCTGATGGTACACTGTGTGAATTTTGAGGTGCTCTCTGGCCGACACACTGCGGCAGTTTCCTAATGTCTCATTCAGAGACATTCCATCTATAATGTAGCTGAAATATTCCATCTTTACAGCGTACTTCCCTCCGAACAGCACACTACCATGCGTACTGTGTCTGTAGTATGCACACTTCATACAGTATGCAGGTTTTCTGTAACACCAGCGCAACAATACAACAATTCTACAATAAACTGAATTTCCTGAGAGCTTATATGCATAATTTAACTCTTTATTTGGAGTGTCTAAGTGCTTTCTATGAAAGGTATTTATAAACATGTCACATTGAGGTCTTTTTATATTCGTTTTGACAGCCTGATGTCAGAATTCATCTTCATCGTGTTGCACAGCTGTTCTGAACCTTGACTCGCACCTTAAGAAAACTATACAGCATCCATCTTACCGTCTGTCTGAAGAGCCCTTTGTCCACTGCCCCTCTGGGGAACAGAGTGACCACCAGCTCCAGAGAACCGAGGTTCTGATCACGACAGTCAGGATCCTGAAGATCCAGCCGAACATCAAGAGGTCTGCAGGAAAGAGTAACTTCATCACCACTATATACCATCATATATATATATATATATATATACACACACACACACACACACATATACATACTGTATATATACATACATAAATATATATAGCATATGTATCTATACAAATACTATCTACAACATATATGTGCATATACTGTATAACATATATAAATATATGGAGGTATGTTTATAGTATATATATAAAAACACCTCAGTTGCTCTAAAGATTCGAGGTTCAGGTATGCTGAGCCCATAAAATCATCTTGAAAGCCAAAGTCGTAGTCAAACACCTGCAAACAGAGTCAAAATCCATCAGAGAAACATTAAGATGTTTAGCAGAGAAAGAAAAGGCTGTATGTAAATTTGCAGAGCACTTAAGAACGTACTTCACAGGTGACCGGAAAGTTTAGCATTCATCACTGTGGTCTGTTTACTCCTCATATATTATATTATAGTGAAGACTGCTGTGTTTTACCTTAATATAAAGAGGCTCTTGTAAATTGTCCACTATCAAGCAAACTCGCTCGTCCCAAACCGGGTTAAGGTTCTTGTGGATTATTTTACTCCGGAAAACCTCTTTACCAGCTAGTTTGAATTTCACATACGGGTCGCTTGTTCCTAAAAAATAAAAATGGGATTAAGATGCAAAATACAAAAGCATTTAAACAAACTTAATAACGCATAAGTAAATGTAAGAAATACTTTTAAAAACAGTTTTTTACTGGCTTCAAAAGAAAACATTTTTAGTGAAACTCGCCAGACTGAAACCTCTTACCGCCTCGATCTCGGATGGCCAGATTATGTCCTCTTTTCAACACGATGTCCAGCTGGTACATGGCTGATGTGGGCAGTGATGGTGTCGTGTTTTCACCACCTGCTGTGTTCATGCCCTGGAGAAAACACAGACATCATCCCAAGAGCTTCAGTGTGTGTAAAAGACTTTTCATTGTACAATAACAATCTCTGCTTATGTAACACTGGATGTGAAATGATTCTTCTTGATTCTTTCTGTGGTTTTAAGGTTGGTGTAGAGCAGTTAACAGTTTAAAGTGTAAAATACATCCTCAAATTTCACGGCGACTGCTCATGTGCAAAATAAAGCGTCTGTTCGGTAACGCTCCTCTCTGTTGAGCATCATACGAGAACCTTTTCAAAACGCTCTTCATAACGTTTCATCTAACAATTAATGGTGATGGAGTGGGACCTGAATCAGCGGATAGATTTCCACTCTTACGCTGAGTCTGTGCTACTTATGTCAACTCTGTAGGGATTTATTATAAGTGTTGACTACAGGCAATAGTCTCAATGACTCTGAAGAGCAGCTAAATTAGACACTACAAATAAATAGAGCATCTGGCCTTGATATGCAGAGAGGTTCACTAATACGACAATTAAACGTTTTAATGAATTTAGTTTGAATGCTTGTATATGCCAAGCTTTTATTACCAAGACTGGAGTTATCCGAGGTTACAGTAAAGAGATTCCACCCATAATTCTTTATGATATTCTGATCTAAATATCTCTTCTCAGGTTCCTCTTGCCAACAAGCAACATCTAGGACTTTTTTTGCTCATTTTATCTTCTGAAAGGAGATCCAATGACGTCCCAGCTAACAGGAAACATTCTCAGTCGTTCTTATAACCAACAAAATCGTCAATACAACGTCTAAAACGCTGGATATTTTAAACGTTCCTAGAGCTTTCACAATTACATTATTAACATTTCTGTTACTTAATGAAAACATTCTTACCACCTAAAATTAGTAGCTGGGGTTTATCTTAGCAAAACTAAATACACTGCGTGAATTCACATGGTATATTTGAAGACTTCCTCTTCAGCTATTATTTACCACACCAAGTTCCACTTCCTGTTTTTTGCCCCTGAATGTGATGAGGTAAGACACACATTTCTGTCACACACAAAACGTGTTTGCAGTGTCATGTGAAAACAGGTGAACTTCCATTCAAATATGGACCTTTACAAACATTTAAACCTTCTTCTGGGAGGCTGGACGTAAGCGTGTTAAAGGGACAGTCACCCAAAAATGAAAATCGAACACAAAAGAAGACATTTTGAGAAAGTTTTGTGTTCATACATTGGAATTCAATGGGTGCCACTGTTGTTTGGTTTCCCACATACTTCAAAATATTTTCTTTTGTGTTCCTCAAATGCAAAAAAGTCACACAGGTTTGAAATGACATGAGTAAATAATGGAGGCATTTTAATTTTTTCGTGAACTACGTAATCTCTTTATCGTATCACTTCTAACTTGTTTCATTTCACAAGTCATTTGTCGGTAAATGTGTCAGAACGCAACTCACAATACTAACACAAGTGTTATGCTCTCAGCACTGTCTTCTGGTAAAGCGATTTTTGCTGTGAGGTTTGTAACTGGCGGACTGACACGAGAACATGTTACTTATGTAAACAGAACCGCGTGTTTGCAGTTTGTTGGACAAATATTTGTGTCAGGACTTATTGTAACTCTAGAAGACACAGCTGCACCCTCCTGTAAGCCTCTGAGATTCATTTACCCTCCTCTGATGTTATGATCATGACTGCAGGTTACAGAAATGCCCCCCGTGTTCACAGGTACATCCCCCCACTGTGTGGTAATTACAAGAGCAGGTGTCCAAATGAGAAACCCAGCTAACGGGGAACGTTCTCAGAACATTGGCTAACATTCTATAAAAGTTCTCTCAAAGCAATCAAAAACAATCTTGCAGTAACGTTAGTGGAACTTTTTTAAACGTTATATAATACATACCAAAAATGTTATTCTTAAGTAGTCAGTGGAGCGTTTGCAAAATATTACAAATGAGACATTTTAAACGTTCCTAGAACATATTTCAACATTTATGTTACTTAACGGAAACATTACAAAACGTTCTTACAACCTAAAATTGTTAGCTGTGTTTAAACCAAGCCAACAGCTCCAGTGAAAATCTACACTGAGGTTTCTTCAAAGATGTATTATGGACTGCAGTTATAAATCATGCTCTCATAATAAGCTCGCTCTTGCTCCATAAAGTATGAGACTGACAGTCCAAACAGCTTCATTCATCTTTATCAGACACAGTTACACAATGTCAATAAACAACTCTTTATAAACTCAGAGAATTGATGTCACACCTGCAGTGTCGACAGCTTCTGTAATTATAAAGGGGAATAAACACACACACCACAAACTGCTGGGACAGCAACGGCTGACTGTAAAGAGCCACTAATGTAACAGTGTTCTTGTCACGCTGCTAGTGTTACATCTGCAATGTGTAACTTTTGCCTCTCTGTCGAAAACAACTTTTCTGCCTCTCTGTTTGAAACAGGAAACTGCAGGTTACTTTATGTACTTTTCGTTGCATCTGTTAAAACCAAATTGCACCCGATTGCTCAAACTTTTAATCATAATTGTGAATTATTATTGTGTTATTTATTTTTAAATTAGTGTATTATTGTGAATCAGGGTAAGGTAAGGAGATCATGTTGAACACTGATCTGTGTACTTGGTTAATAACCGATTTTGTTCATTTTTATCCCAAAAAGTTACAGACTGCATCTTTGAACTCTCAGACATGATCACAGGCACAAAAAAAACAACTTCTCAGACGGCTTCATACCAAATATATCATGCCCAGACAAGCAGAAAAAAGCTCTTATATGGTCCAGCTATGCAGGTAAAACACAGTGTTTGCTTGACTCCAGTCTTTTCCGTATGACTGGTGACTGTTCAGCTAGTGATGTAACAAAGAAAAGTTGAAATGTCAAATCTCATTAAAGAAAAACTAATATTATTGCTGCATTGACAAATGACTGGAACATTCACCTCATTTGTGTTTTTTCTTCATATGTACCATATTTTTAACATTAATTGTAATGGCTTGTATTATTTGATCTCAAATTAAAGCTGGACACAGAATACACAACCAATACAATGTAGTATTTCCTAACCTACTGAATGTTCCCACAGCACAATTGGTAGAGCAAAAATTCTGGGATTTCAGGGGAACACAAGTACTGATAAAATATACACACTGCAAGTCATTTTGGGTTAAAGCCTCTGTCAAATGCATAAATAAACATAGTATTAGGATGTAAGACTGTAATGGACTTCTGCTGGTACAAAGAACCGATTAACGGATTTAAACCGGATCAGTATATTGTCTGGAAACGTTTTATTCCTTTGGGTTTTTTTATGTTATGTAAGTTCCTCTCCTCACAGATTAAATTAACAAACAACTGTCAGAAATTGAGAAATTGAACTGTTCTGTTCCTGCGGCACTATTAAAATTGCTCGACATCAAGACAAACCGAACAGGTTTCAAAAGAAAATCTCTTTTGACAAGAGAACCAGTGAAATATGAAAATCGAGACCTCGTACCAACACACGTTCTTGTGTATATGAGACTTGTGTATATGAGTTTGACTATGCAAACATGTTACTTTGCATGTACAAATGGCAAAATGGCCACGCACAGAGACACCTGTTTCAGGTAAACTTTGGCGTAGCATATATTAAATAATGAAAATGTGTACATGGGTAAAGATGTGTGCGGTATGGATGCATGTAACACAATGGCTAGTTAAGAGTTTCTGAATTAAACTAGCAGCAGATTCAGACTTACAATGTAAAAATAATATGACTAGGAAACTAATATCCCGTTTATAATGGCTGGACTAGGATGCAGTAGGATTCACAATGCAAATGCGTTGATTTTACAACATGCACCATAAGAGACATTCTGCCCACACGACAGTAGTACAACCATTCAACACAAACAAGATCAAAACAACATGAGCTGTTCTTGTTTTAAAACTCTGGCACGAGTAAAACAATAAAATATATGCATGAAAAGCATTTAATAAATTAGGAATGACAAATGACAATAAATGCTCTTTAAACCTGTCAAATAAACGAATGCATTCAACCATAACAAGCAACGCAAGCATCCAAAACACAGATTGCATGATACTTTCACGACAGTGAAATCTTACCGTACTTTTCTTGACCTGTTCCTGGTCTTGACCAGCATCCTCCATGCGTTCAGACACCTGCGGGGCAGGTTTGTGCTGCGGCTGCAGCAAATGCGATACAGTCGGTTTGGAAGTGACGGATCTCTTCAGCGTCTGGATCTCCGCACCGAGCGATGCTGCCGACGCGCCCGCTTTACCCTCACTCTGCTCCGGCGTTCCGCAACCGTCAGCCCCGTGACTTGCTTCCGGAGCCGTTCCTGCGCTGCTCAGGTTGGGCTGAGACGAAGACTTTGCCCGGTCCAAACCACTGGGCCTTTTCTTTTTAAAAATCCAGAAGCCGCTGTCCTGTTTCCGCTCCTTCTTGCCCATCTTGGGGCTGGAAGTGAGTTTGGATTTGCCGTGGAGGGATTTCCTGAAACCCCGGGGCGAATAAACATCAATGTGCAGTTTTTCCTCCATGTATGATCCCTCCAGCCCGCTGCTGTGCCCCGATCCGGTGTCTGCGTGGGGATGTTGGACTAAAACGCATGCAAACCAATGCAAAATGTATTTACTTAAGTGTTGAGCTCAGCAAACATGTTGAGCGTCATAAACATGTTTCATCCGGAAGTCCAGCGCTGAAGATGCGCGGCGCGTCTCCGCAGATGCGCGCTTTGCTGGGTTTATAAACGACACGGTACCGGTCCGTTCGGGGTAGGACTGCTCACCCACGCCCAATGTTTCACAAAAGTTGCGGGTTCGCCCACGATGTTACATTTGTTACCCATAATAACGCGGTGCGGTGGTCTTGCCCACCACATGCGCATCTGTTTACTCATACGTGCTGCATGTATGTTAATAACACGCAACGTGATAACGATTGTTCAGCTCAGCTGTATGCAAACACGTTTCACCAGAAGGAAAACCTGTGGTGGGGATGTGCAGATCACAGTTTGCGCACATGTTATAATTTCTAGTTTTTTCTTAATTAAACGTGGCCAAAAATAAATAAAAACACTGTTACCAGTTGTTTGCTGGTTTAAATGGCCATACTTGGTTTCACAGACTGGCAGCTGGTTTGTCAGCGATTCTGTTGTATGATTGTTACTGTAAAATACATTTTTTACACCAATTATTTTATTGCAATTTTTGCCTGCAACACATGTTGTCAGTGTTTTATTATATTGAATCCAGAACTCTTTCAATTCATACATGAAACACGAAAGTAACTTTTGCCTCTCTGTCGCCATCTCTGTTTAAAATATAACATTGCAGGTTACTTTACTTAGCTTTCCTGTCGTTGGTTAAATGAAACGAAAATGACATTTCCGGGGAAATTATAAATCATAATTATAAGCACCTTTGTGAATCAGAGTAAAATAAGCAAACCATTTATCAACATTTGTCTGTTATGTACTTGCTCAATATCTGATTTTTGTTCATTTTTAACCAAAAAAGTTGTGGATTGCATCTTTTTAAGCAATTAAAAAGAATGAACAGTGAATTGTACAAAAGATGTTCAGTTATGTAAAGTAAACAGAAATGTAAAGTGTGTTTCTTTCAGACAGGGGCTTTATTTCTTAAAGGATGATGAAAAATGTTTTGTGTTCATGAGAACAACTTCACTAATCACATACAATACAGGCTTCAGTGCAACTATTTCAAACAAACACACAGACGAGTCTTTATACTGATAGAGATTGTCTCATATCTGCATTTTGCGATTAGACTGCTTATCCAGCTAACAGAGAATGTTCTCAGAACATTGACTAATGTTCTCTAAAAGTTCTCCTAAAGTTATCAAAAACATTATTGCAAGAAACTTAGTAGCACTTTTAAACATTCTTTTTTAAATATATCATATCAAAAACGTTATTCTTAAGTTGTTAGTGGAACATTTTAAAAACATGCATTTTAAAGAAACATACAGAATTTAAAAAAGTTTAAATAACGTTCTTATAACCAAACAGTAACGCTAATATGTCTAAAAATAATGTTCCTAGAACTTTCGAAATGTTGTTTTTTACGTTTGTTTTAATTAATGGCAACATTAGGGAAATATTCTTAAGACCTAAAATTGTTAGCTGGGTCTATCAGTGCTTTTAATATTAATAATAACATTATTTAATTAACATTAATAATAATTTGTTTTTATTAAAACACTTATACTGTAAGTGGCATATTATAATCAGAATAATACAAAATTGTTAAGAAGTATCACACGTTTATGTGCAGTTTATAAAAGTGAGAGGACAAAAGTTGGTTTTGTTATCGAAACATCCTAATTCCTGGCAACTCTGAAACTCACACTTGATAAGACAAGATGATCAAATAAATAAACAATGTACATAAACCTGTCATGATAAGAAAGCTTAAATAATACTGTTAAAATTCATCATAACATTTTTAATCGTGTAAAATTGTGTTTTACTTAATGACTTTGTTGGTATAGCTGCTTAAAATGCTTTAAATCCGCCAAATACCCTTGAGCTACATTTTAAACAAACTTGCACAGATGCCGCATTCACACACAAAAAGTACAAAAACGGAACAAGATTACGAACGAGATTTGTCAAGTTAAAATGTGTAAGCAGTCAATGCCATGGAAACAGTCTCAAATTAACACACGGTCCGTACAATGTGTGAAAGCATCACTGGATCTCTAAAGTGACTAAATATTTCAGCTTAGAAACCTGTTTTTACCAATCGGGCTCAGATGCATTGGACCCTGTAAACCGCATTAAACCGCAGTGCTCAACCCATGCTGTCAAATCTGTGTATTGTGTTCATTACGTACTGCATGTCATTTAATGTGATGTTAGCGTGCTAGCATGTTAGCGTGTCTGCTTGTGTGAAGGTCAAGCAGAAGTTCAGATGGTTTCTTTCATTGCTCGGTGCTCACAGGTCCTGCTCATGCATCTGCTGTTGCATTTTCTGAAGCATTTCTTGCATCCTCCGCAACTGTCCAATCACAAACAGCAGAATTATTACATCATTTGGCATCATTTTTTAAAAATGACTCAGCTGTGATTTATATTAAGTATGAACATATATATAAATCAAAACCTATTCTCACTTGATCTGATACTCTTTTATATATATATATATTTTTTATCGTCTATAAAAATGAAACCATACATTTGACCAGACAGCTCACCTCTTCATCCTTCATCTTTATCAGCTTTTCTGTCTCAACATCAGGGGTGGACAGTGGAAGAACAGGGACAGGACTCTCCACGCGGTTATCCTGAGTCAGTTTGCTGGTAAAAACAAAACTCATCAGTAAAAACCAACTTCAATGTCAAATGACCTCATATCTGGTGAGTGAACCTTCAAAAGACTCTGAGGAACTCGCGAGGAACCCAGGACACAGAGCTTCACCTTGTCATCTGCTGTATGCACTGGGCCCTGTAGTTTTCATAGTGAACGTCACAGGTGATGTCCTTCAGGTCGTGCATGTGAGAGCGAATCAACATGTTCCTCAGTTTGACGAAATCACAATGAGACGGATTCTCCACTGAACCAACACAAAACATCGTTATTTGCATTGTGTGGGTTAGTCTTGACACATATCCAACGAAAGGTGTGACATCCAAACAAATCCGTGGTTAAGTTTTGTGCTTTCATTGGACGGATTTGTTTCATGCAAAAGTTTAAATGTTCAAGCACAGATACGTACTGACCTTCCACAATGCCCCACGGGTAAAGTCGACCTCTCACCCTTTGACCTTTAACCTCCACTATTGTGTTGCTTCCAATCACAGCAAAGGGAGTGCTCTCCTGAGACACACAACATACAGACTTGACTCTACATATAACTGTCAGTCTACAGCAGTGTCCAGTTTTACTGCTAGTTTAGTTTCAACCCTAATTAACCCACCTGAACCAACTTCCAGGTAGGTGTGTTGAGGTAACTTGGCCATAAACTCTGCATTGCAATGGCCCTCCAAAACTGAGTTTAGATGCCCCAATTTACACCCCATTTTATGTGTACCCAGCTAAAAATTTTACATTGTAAGAACGTTTCCCTAATGCTTGCATTAAGTTACAAAAATGTTAAAAAAAGGTCTAATATATTCTAAACTTTTGTTTTGTTACTTTGTCTGCAGTATTGGATTTATTTGTTTCACTGAGCTTGTTGTAATGCATTGTGGGATAGCATTTTTGTCTGCTGGTAGTTTTTGATGTGTTGGTTCATTAAGCATTTAAGCATTTGTTCAGTGTAATGAATAAAAACACCAGCCTTCAGCTCTCGGTCCTGCTGTTTGGACTCTTCATCCTCATCAGAATCACAGTCCGGGAACTGATACACTTTGATTCCAAACTTCTCGATCTCCTCTCTCACCTTGAAAAGAAGGATAAAGAACACGTTGGTTTATTTGTGACATCAGCAAGGACGCAGTCTGCATGCGAGTGCGCACGGAGCGTGTGCATGCGTAAACCGGTGGATACACTTTACCCTGTCCTTCATCTTCCTCATCTCCGCTGGCGTCAGACAGTCAGCCTTGGAAATGAGAGGAACCACGTTGACCTTGTCCTGAAGAGCCTTCATAAACTCCACGTCCACAGGCCGCAAACTGGGCGGAGATTAACAGAGTGGGCGGGGTTATCAAATGTATATTTATCTCTAGACGCATTGTAGTGTAAATACAAATAATGTAATAAGATACTTTTTTGTTGCCTGGAAAATTCTGCAGAACAGCTCCAAGGATTTCTGCAGAATTTCAATAACATCTCATCTGCCATGACCTGCGGGTTTTGATGTTTGTTTTTTCTTATTAAATTGTGTTTTGAAAGGTTTTGAATTACATGTGCTTAAGCTACCAATAAACTATCCTCAGTTCTGTTTACTTCTACAGATCTTCCCCACCATGAGTGACAAAGATATGAGAATAAACGTGTTGCCTCTGGGTCAGGTTACAGGCAGTTGACACAAGGTCAGGAATTTAATTACCCGTGTCCAAACGGAGGGATGAAGTAGAGACAACAATGGACTCGATTATCCTGGATGTTCTTCCTGTTCAGCCCGCTCTCGTCCCGGAAGTACTGCTCAAACTGCTGCTCGATATAGTCAGTAATAGCCTTCCAGCTAACAAGAGACATGAACAGTTTGATTAGCAGAAAAACGTTTATGTACTTTTATTACGTAAAGTATACCCAACATAAAAGTCACTGCAGTTTTTTTAATTACAGAAATTCTCTGGGGTAAAAACTTCAGCCCTATTTCCACAGTAAATAATTCACAAAATGTTAAAGTATCTATCAATTATTTACAAGCTTTTAGACTTTTATTTACTTTTATTAAATTTAACAGAATATTAGTTTTATGATATTTTGTATTGTAAACTTTATGCACATACCACTCTGTGTTATTGACGGCATCTCCAAAACCCGGTGTGTCCACAATGGTCAGTTTCAGCTTAACACCTTTTTCCTCGATGTCCACAATGTGTTTGATGATCTCCACTGACTGACTTATGCGTTCTAACAATCACAGGACAGTAAGAGTTTAGCTGACAGATGTTATGAATGCCTGGTTTGTGTGTCTCAGTAAATCTCATAGCATGCTGGCAGATATATACATCACCTTCAGCATTCAGTAGTTTTCTGTCTTTGTACAGATCTGTGAGGAACAGGCTGTTGATCAGGGTGGACTTTCCTAAACCAGATTCTCCTGAAACAGTTTTTATACATTAAACTAACGTTACATGCTGTTTCTTTCACAACACAATTCTGTAATGTTTTTTAAATGTTTCACTAACAACTTTTTTTATTTAAAACATTTTACTAGCATTGTTGCAAGAACTTTTTAATAGCTTTGAAAGAAGAACATTTAGAGAACATTAGCCAACATTCCCTGTTAGCTGGGTTTAAATATAAGACAAAAAATGCAATTTAGCTTTATGATTTATGATGAGGAAACAGCGCCACCTGCCACCATGAGCGTGAAGTCAAACCCCTTCTTCACCGACTTCCTGTGAACCTGGTTCGGAAGGGTGGCGAATCCGACATACTCCTTCTCCTGAAAAAATGGCATACAATACATTTAAATAATACAATGGAAATGTTACCACACTGCTTTCCATATCAAAACATCTGTTACAGTATACAAATATAGAAATCAGCAAGCCAAAACCACATCCTGTCATAACTGCAGGGATAAAGATTAATCCAAACACACACCCCCACCCCCCCGACCTCCCCAGCCAATCGGCAGGGATGTATGTCGCCCTCGCTACATTAGTAGGGCATTCCCAGAATTCCTCTGATGTTTCATTATTCTGAGAGAATCACGGAATGGGAACAGAAGGTCCTTGAGGTTTCCCCACAGCTTAAAAAAGACCATCCACATTTACTGCATTATATCAGTTATCCTGTTATATAAACTCTGCTGTCATATAAAAGCATCATGTTTGGTTTTGCACCACAAAAATTAGCCTTGTTTATTAGCCAGTTCATTGACTGACATGCAGCGTATTTTTAATCTTTAAAACATGCTGCACAGAACTAAATGCTGCAGTATGAGTCAATGACTCAGTTTGGACATGAATGACGAAGTGTGCTATTACTTCTCACTTGTTTTTGTTAGTGGAAATGTTACAGAAACGTTCTTACAACCTAAAATTGTTAGCTGGGATAGCAACATTCTAAAACCACTCAGAATAACCTAGAAACCAAATAGCACACATTTACATTATTTGAATACAATAGATTCTTCTGCTTGGCATCACATCAAAAACTCTTGAAAAAGAATGTTTCTCTGTTGCTTGAGAGTTTGTCTAGAGAGGTTTATCCTCACCTAGAGGCATGACGTTTTTGCTGTAATGCACAGCTGGCTGCGGTCCCAGCGCCTGGAAACTGTGAATTTATTTGTGGACGAGAAACAGAACAAGGAATGAAACTGAGGTTTCTGAATCCTTGTTGTGTTAAAGAACCATCTTTCTCTTATGAGTCACCCAGACTGACTGACTGACTGACATACAGAGGGCCATTTTAAAGACATTAGACATTTTTAAGCCAGTGCACCCTGCACAGAACAGGGTTGAATACAGATATAAAGGAATATAAAATGTCTCATATGTTTATTTTGCATCTTATTTATGTATTTTATGTAAAGTCCTCTTTGTTTGGACGTAATTATATTCATTGATGTAGAACAACAGTTACAATTATCATTACAAATATTTGAATTCTCATTTAAATGTGCTAAATTGTTAGCAAACAAGCTTAAATGTCAAACATTCGCACACATTACAATAATAATATGCGTGTGGGGAGTCATAAAAAGTGTCATAAAAATGCACAAAATATAAATCACTCATATCATGAAACGGAATTATGAAATTATATATGAAACTAAATTAAATAAATATGACTAAAAACAGTTTTGCAGGATGACCTCAATAGCTGCATCAGTATCCGTGGTTCTGTTTAAACACATAATGTTTCCCTGTTCTGTCTGCTGGGGGTTCTGCTGAAATGTGGGACACAGTAAAGATTAGTTTTCATGCATCTCTGAAAACAGACAGCATCCATGAATTTGATGCTCTAAACGTCGCCCGACACATATTATTAAACCGAAAATGAAACAGATTCAGACACAATCTGTATGAGATGCTGTTATACTGTATGAGCCTTATGCTGCCTCTGGCTCTATTCATATCCATCCGACCTACTGTCCCAGAAATACATTTGCTCACATCATTGGTTTACTTAGATCAACCAAAGTTAAACTGGTTAGTTAAGATGAATGATTGCAGAGTAAAAACTGGGCTTACCTCTGCATCCTCTGGGTTGTTAGGGAAGATGCCCAACAGCAGGTGCGGATGAAGACGCCCATGCATGCATTGGGAAAACCGATTTGTGCAAACACATCAATTAAATTATATACATTGAATGCACATGAAATTTCAGACACATGTTTGTGATTCCTGCATTATCTCACCTGGTTTCGCCGCCCGATTCTTGTACCTGGCGCTGCTCGTCATTACGACCGCTTTCAAAACGCGATTTCACCGCTGCTACTATGAGAAAGGATTGCTGATTAATATTCATGAGCCCGGCATTCGCCATTGGACGGTTTCCAGGAAACGCCTGCGCATCTTATTAATTATTAATGAGCCAATCTTTCACTATTACGTTGAGTTACGGTCTCGCAATAGTAGGATTCGTATAAATGGTGTGGTAACCTCTGGAATAAATAATAGAGCCGGATGGGGGGAGGATGGAAATCATAAGAAAAGGATAAAAGCATAATGTTGTTATCCATACAATATATAATAAACACACAACTGTAATCATAAATAACATGTATGTAATTTAAATATATTTTTATTAAAATGACCAATAAAATAGCAATTGTTTGTTTAATGCAATTTGCTTGTTTAATGCAATTTATGTTTGTTTAAACGCACCACTAAAATAATAAATTAACGAATAAGTTAATAAAGAAGATTATTATTATATTAGCTCTACTGTGTTATGTGTGTTTCTTACGGGGTTGATGATAGAAGCGGTTGTTTACACGCAAGCCGCAGTGAGGCGGTGTGATCGCATCTCATTGTGTTGTGAATGGATGCATGTGAGAGCTTTTGTGTCTCCGCTGATTGTAGGTCATGCATGTGTCGTGGTTTTCCTGACAGAGGACATACAAAAGAAAATGTCCGGAGAGCAACACAATAGTGAGACAGCTTGAGACTCAGTAATACTGGCTGACAGATCACTGTGGCTTTACTGTAGAGAAATCTTCTTTCTGTCACAGAAAAGAGAAGATTTACTTATTTTAAAAACACATCAAATGCCTGTTAGTTTAGGAACATGCTGATATTGTAACTGTGTTTGGGAAACACATATAAGCAGGTCAGTGAAAGAATGTAGCTTGAATTACATGCTTTTGAAAAATGTAGGAAATTATTTCACTGAATTTAGAATGAATTGTATTTTCTATTTAGCTTTAAACAGCACAATTCAACTGGACAGCAGTGCTTCCTAGTGGCCATTTAACGCAACTGCACAGACATTTGTAGGGCAAAAAAGAAATAAAACATGCATAAGTATTTTGTCGATATAAAAACATAAGCAACATTTGTGTGTTTAAGTTGATAGTTTTACTGAAATAGTAAATTAAATAGTAATATAAAGTAGTACGATTTAAACATGTAATATTTTATTATATTTTTTACATGTACTGATTTTGTTTTTAGACAAGCGCTGTGTTTTCATCTGTCTTTGCAATGAAGTTCATATATCTGTATTTCTCTTTATAAATCAAAATTCAGATGTTTTCATTGTACTTTGATACTGAATTTATTGTATTTTCTGAGGGTTGTGAGTGCTGCTTGCCCATGCAAATGATTTCTACATGTTGCTAGGGTGCTGCGGGTGTTTGCCAGGGCGTTGCTATGAGAATAATAAGATGTTCTAAATGTGTTTTTATAACATTACTGCAGTATGCAGTTGCTAGGGTGTTCTGGGTGGTGGTGGTTGCTAGGTAACACACTGGTAAAAGTCAACAGAGCTCACCTCCAAACCAGCTAAGTTTTAGGTTGTAAGAATGTTTCTCTAATGTTTTCATTAAATATCAAAAACATTAACATAATAACAAGTAGTTATTATGAAATTCTAAGAACAATTAAAACTTTCACTTTTTAAAAAACATTCTACTAACGTTACTGCAAAAACTTTTTTGATAACTTTGAGAGAATTTCTTTTTAGAGAACAATAGCCAACGTTCTGAGAACGTTCTGTTAGCTGGGAATTCTCTGATATTCTGGTCTCCAGGCAGGATTTAAGCTCTTTTCTCAGTGTAAGTTTATAGGACTTTTAAGTTTCATTTTCAAGCCACATGAGGTCTGTGAGGTTTAATTTCTGCCATTGTACTGGGTTTTCTGTTGAGGTCCAGTCATCAGGCTCGGAATGTCTTTTGTGTTACTGGTCTGACAAAAGGCAACAATTTAAAACAATAGTGCAACCAAACAAGAACATTACAAACAAGGGCAGCGCTGGTCACAATTGTGTGAAGAGCCAACCCGGCACATGGGGCAAGCAGGAGGAACATAATGCTGGGAAAATCCTGCAAAATCCAGCTGCTAGCCACAGTCACCTTCCTGTACGGCAGTGTCTGTTATTAGACAGCAGCTAAACAATTAACACACTGTAATTAATGCTGATAGGCTATAGTTCTCTTCTGACTCCTGTTTTTAACAAGCACATTGAAGCCACTTGGCAAACCCACAAGCATTGTTGTGCTTTCCTTTGCCAGTGGTGTGGCTCATTCACAATCAATTTCTTAATTGGTTTTATGGCTCTGATGTCATTAAATTTCCTGCATTCATTGTTTACAAACAGTTTCTTCTTCTCTGGAGTTAAGGGCACAGAAGTTTACAATTACGCACAGTTTACAGTTACATCTGAAACGGTTAAAGAAAATCGGTTTGTGCCTCCCTAAACATACATTTTAATTCTGCATTATCAATGCATCCTTATAAATAACTTTAAAAATTACATTTTTCAACATGTGAATTAATATAGATTTGCTAAATTTACCTCCATGATGTTTTGGGCTGCTATGCGGTTGCTAGGCTATCCTAGTTGGTTGCTAGGTTGTTACTTACTGTCCCAAATTAAAAGAGCCGAACCCAAAGTCTCTGCTTTTCTGGTCTGTTGATATGCTTTTTGCCATAGAACCATTTTTGGCCGTATGGTTCCATAAAGAACCTTTAACATCTGTAGAACATTTCTGTTCAC
>JAZGTK010008767.1:0-17934 GCA_036877625.1 Ambastaia sidthimunki | reverse complement strand
AAAAAAAAAAAAAAAAAAAAATGAAAACGTGAGCTATACTGGCAATTAAACTTCAATACCACATTGCATACTGCTGTATATTTTGTTTACCTCCTGCTATGAAGGAACGAACCCAATAACCGTAGTCCTTCTGAACAGGAGCTGGGATCTGAGCTTGATTCCCTGAAGACAGAGCTTCTGTCATGATGTCTATTATGAGGACTTCAGTATACTCATGTCTTCAGCATACTGTGGAATGTGGTTAAAACACATATGCATGGTTATTCATATGACTTACCTTATCAGTGCCACAGGTTGGACTATGACAGACAAGCCATATCGGTTTGAAATAGGTTGTAAAAGTGTAAGCATACTTTACAAGTCTCTGGTTTGCAGAATGCAATTACCCACACTTTGATATATACCATAGTATTGAATGATAAACATTTTCCTTTACCATAGACAGGACAAGGTCCTGCAACATTTTTCAAAGATTACAATGCTGCATGTTCGAAAACAGGACAGGACCATGGTACCACGTTACGTAAATGCTAACAGCAGGTTACTTTGTGCTATTTCTGTTAAACAAAATATTCTACTATACAGAATCTGCGACAATACACAATACAATGATGTTTACACATTGTTACTTTGGTTACTGTTGCTATATGTTATCAATCAACTTCATATTAGACAGTTCACGCAAATAACACCATACATTTTAAACCGTACGAAAGGTAGTTTTGTAGTAGCACTAATCTGAACCCTTGCGTATAGATTAAATAAATTAAACTCCATATCAAAGTCAACGGATCGCACTGTATATTGATCTGCGGATCTACTGAAACTCAACTCTTTCTTCTGCCAAACAGCGCCAGATGCGTTAATAAAACATTTCCATTACAACAAACGTATTTCTTGCGAATTGATACATCTTTCATTCATCGAATTCACAAGTTGTACTTAAAGATAAGTACATGCTTACTTAAAGACAAGGCACCATAAAACATTTTCACGTGTTTTTCAGCAGTTCAACCCATATTATGTCCTTCACTGATAAGCTTCTTGTCGCAGAATTTATACGTCATTATCTGTCAACGTGTATAACCCAAAGATTTACTTTCTGTAAGAGTATTAGAAAAATATATTTTTTATTTTCGTAATATCGTGTATCTGCTCTTATTTAAATAATTATTCTTAAAATATTTTCTCTGTAAGTTTTTGTGTATTGTACAGCTACTTCCTTGATAATATTGTTGACTGATTTTATTGAATAGTATTGAATATCCAATAATAATACACAATAACGCATGCCCACATTTTCTCTAGTTTGTTCAGAAGTACTTCCATTGCAAAACCTCCTCTGTTGTTTTTTATTTATTTATTTATGACAATATAAAAATACAAAATGTCATTATACGCCAATTGTGAGAAGAATATTGTTTCTACTGATTGACAGGCTCCACAGCGTTTCTGTTAGAAGAGGAATATATCAAATCAATGTACCGTTTTACATTAATTTACACTCATGTATGCAATATTAAGTAAGCGCTCCTAGAGTAAGCGCTTCTATCGTCATAGTGAAACTGACGTCATCTCAAAACGTGGTACCACACATTTATATGTTCGTCATCACATGTTAGTTTAAAGCGCTTTGAGTTAGTTATCGAATTATTTTAGACCGATCTGCTACACATATTGTCTAGCCGTCGACTAAGATCCAGTCCGGGTTTTTCCGCCACCTCACGGACGTCCATTAAATAGCCTGAAGTTGACTGGAGAGTGTAGGTCGAGTCTGGCTGCGGGTGAATGGATTGACATAAAGAGGATTTGCCTTTGATCAGGACGCTTCGTTGCAACATGTCAGCGTTACAGTTCAAAGTTACATTGTAATAATGCAGACCGATCTGTTGATCAGGCGTGCCGGGAAAAAGCTGAAGGATCAGTCGTGTCTTACAGACGGGGAATATTATTAGCCCTTCAGTCAGTGCAACTGTCTTTCTGGTATGTAAAGTATGTCAACTCCCTTCAAAGTGTTCACAACAATACTACAAACTGCTAATATTACATTTTCGTTTGGTTCTTTTAATTTGTTGTCACATTTGATAGTTTGTTGAGTGGATTGTAGAAACCGAAACAAACTGTTGTGAGAGGTAGGCATGCGAGGACGTTGGTTAGTCAAGCGATTAGTCATCTTCTAAGGCTGTGTCTCATAACCTAGACAGCTCCCTACATAGATGCGTGACTTGGCGCATTTATCAGTGAATGCTGCACGCGTCTACGAGCCTCAAAGATTGTGTCTATGTAGGGAGCATACTATGTTTTAAGACATAGTGCGTGTGCAAACTTTTGCCTCCAGATCACTTGTCAACTCAAATTTACCCCTCACTCATCTACTTCATATTACATTAATCGCGTTTAGTACACTTAACAGTCTTCTGTTCACGTGTGACAAAAAGTAAAACAAAATGTTTTCTTTCCAGTAAGACTAAGTAACCGAGCCATATAAATAAACACGCTGAAGTAACATATCTGTGGCAGTAGGTTACTTTATGTCTCTCCAAGCGCTCTTTTTATGTCATGGCAGTTTTGTCTAATGATTAATGCAATTCATTTTAATGCAATACAATGTAACTAACGAACATTTCCTAACAGTTACAGTATTTACATTTTTATCGCATCTTCTTATTTACATAGAGTGCATAGTGATGTTTTAGAGAGTTCTTACAAAGTCAAGTACAGTTTAAATAGCCTAGTGTCAGAAATATATGACACTTTAGACTTCATAACAGATCTCTGTATCCATCTAAGATGGGCTATTTTCTATGGTTAATGTAAAGTTATGAATGTACATAATTTGGGATTGGATAATATAATAATGAATTGAATAATAATGAATAACGAATTGTCCTTTCAACAGGTAACCATTCATTCTCAATGTGATCCTTCTTGAAATATTTAAAAGTGTTGCTGCCCAGAGTCATCTTTATACTTTTTCCCATGCCGGCTGTCCTGTACCGCTTCACCCTCACTCTGTCAGCTCAGCTATGCCTCATACTACCAAAGTATCCAAGAAATCAACACGTGCATCCTTAAAGCAAAATGTTAGGGGGGTGAAAGCTTTCATGACCGCAAGGCAAACAACCAACTCACTCAAAGCTAATGGCCTGGCCACACTCATGAGCCAAGATGGGATCAGGAAGTCCACTGTCAAGAAACAAGTAGCCAAGAGGGCCCAGAGGAGTGTTGTCAGTAGGCCTAGCAAGAAGAGAGTAAAGAATGTCCCTGTTGTCAAACGATCCAGACACACGCGCAGTTCATTGAACCACAATGGCTTGTTGTCAAAACCTAATAGCCAAGGAAAGTCACCTCGGAACAATCTCTTGGGTCGGAGCATCCCACGGGAAGCAGAGTCCTGCAGGAGGTTAGTTACTAACAGAAGGAGAGGTCAAAAAATCAGGAAACAGGATACTGATACTAAAAGGTCAGAACTTCTTGATCCTAATCATGATGGCCAACAAACAAGCGCTCCTATGCCAACTGGAGAAGGGCTGACCATTAACATGAGCTCTGAGGAAACTGCGGAGGAGCACAGAGAAACGGTTGTTCACAGAAGTGACAAGGCAGAGGAGATGCAGAAAGCAAACATAGAAACCATACAAGCTGAAAACTGCTCTGCTCCTTCTGAGCAGCCAAACACAGCAGTTGTTGAGCAGAGTGACTCTCTGAGGCACGACCCAGTCAATAACGTGGACTTTGTCTACAACAACAATACCTCAGGCCCAACAATTCCCTCCCCTTTACAGGCAGATAAGCATGTTTTAGGTCAGACTGAGGAGGTGAACGAAATGATTAAACCACACAATGACTTTCCAGACAATTCTGTTCAAACCACTCCACAACATTTTACAGAAACAGGTGAGATTGTGGCCACCCTAGTGTGCCAATCCCCCAAAGAAGCAGCAGCACTTGAAAACATTGCAGATGCTCCCCAGGTGAAAAAAGAGCTTAGAAGCACTGTAGACATGGACACCAAAGATGGAATTGACGACGCTGAAATGTCAATGAGAAAGGAGGGAGCACTTTCTCTCCTCTCGCTGAGCACAGCCATTTACAACAGCACCCTTTGTGATGCAAACCGTGGGCCTGGGGCAATAACCTCCTGCAACAGCACACTCTCCAGCAGCACAGAGAGCACCCAGTCCTCGTTTGACAGTGAGTCAGAGTTGGTTCTGCAGCACAGAAACTCAGGAAACCTTCCTCTCCAAGCTGAAGATCTCCAGCTGCGTTTACTCCGAATTCAAGAGAGGAAAAAGAGAAGTCATTGTGGAGTTTGTGCGCCCTGCCGGCGCAAGATCAACTGTGGGGAATGCAGCTGTTGCCTGAACCGAAAGACGGGCCATCAGATCTGTATAATGAGGAAATGTGTTGAGCTGAGGAGAAAGCCCCTCAGGATCTGTGCTGCAGAGGTAAGGAACCTGGCTTTTCTTTTAAATGTGTCATTTTTACAGGGCTCATCGTTTTGAATGGAAAGTCTCGGGTTGTTTCCCACCGCACACATAAGTGGCGCTGCAGGATCATGTTGAGCTGCTACACCACTCTGTGGCGAGGTTAAAGGTTTCTGGGGTACACCAAGTTTTCCTTTAATAGCGTATGTAAGTTATCGGGAGTGAGCTTTTAGGAACTCTAACAAACACAATTGCCATGAATTCACATTTATGTTTGTTCAAATGGTGAATATTTTTACAAGAAACCAAACTTAAACTCAGAAGTGTAGATATAACTTTGCAAAATTGTCTGGACTCAGACATAACTGTGACAGCCTGTGGAACTTGAATCACAATTTTACACAAAACAGTGAGTGAGTAGTTTGTCTTGTGTTTCTTTATAAAAGCTTATATTGCAAAAGATTGTAGTAAAAAATAAAGCTGCAGTGTATTGTCTGAGTGCTTTCTACTGGGTTCAAAGTGCTACACGAGTAGTTCTGCTGCTGCATGCACCTGCAGTGCAGCCCTGACTGCTTACATTGGCTATGTGATCTGCTGATGTAGATAATCTGCTGATATAGATGCAAAATAGGTGCCATAGGGTTCGTGGTGTAAAACTGGCCTTACTGCAATGTTCTTACAACTCTGACCTTACAGTTGCTTTCAGAAGTTCTCATTGATTAATTAATGACACCTAATCTGGAGTGGTTTTAACGTGAGACAATAAAAACAGTGAAACTGATCTGGACATTTGATGGATTCTCATTCCAACTGTTACTTTCTATCACTACTGTTTCCTGAATACACTGCCTCCAACACATATGAATGCCTAGAAACACATGAGCTCTGTTATGAGGGCATCACATGATACATTGTGAGCTGTGCACGTGGCCTGTGTGCTTGTGTGTATGTGTGCACAAGAGAGAATGAGGCATTTCCTATCCTGACCACTGTGTATTTATGGATTTTAGACACTAGTGCTACAATATTGTTATACCTGCTATAGATTTAACTGTTATATACATATATCTATTTTCTGAGTAAGGCAGGCGAGTTAGTAGTTCAAGAATTTGTTACAGAATGGTTTTGTGATGTAATTCATACACCTGCTCACTTATGACATTCATGTTTGTTGTATTTATACATTAGTTATGTTTAATTCAGGCAGTTTGAATTATAACTGTTACTAAGACTAAATTCCTGGTGTTTGTGAGTCTAGTTATTAGGATTAAGCGCTGATTATCCAACTTTTTTGTGAAGGTATTCTGACCCTGTCATGCAGAATTTGTCGAATTATCCAAAACAACATTGTGGGAATGCATGATCATTACATAATCATAATTTTACAGCATACTTGTTTACGTCCTATATAAGTCTGTGTAGTCATTGGTACTGCACTACTAGTGAAGTGTGTAAGAGACAGAGATGATGACACCCGACTGAGGGCTATAAACACATTTCTCATTTCCCTAACAATTAGGGCAGTCTTCACCTGAGATCACATCTGGGGGGTATTCCAGAAAGCAGGATTACACACAGTTTGTGTTAAGAACATGTAATAAAAATACAAGTACAAATAGAAAAGGAAATAAAAATTAGGATTAAGCAAATTTAGATTAAGATATTAATAATTCAGTGTGTTATATGGGATTTACAATACAGTAAACATAAGTGATCTTATGTGGCAGGTGTGTAGTTAATGCATTTTTGTCATGATCACACAGATGGCCTGAGGGAACACGCTTCTTCTCATCCTGTCTGTTTTGGCTGACCGCAGACGCAGGTTTACAAGCCACTTTTTCCTGTGTTTCTGTCAAGTTCTTGCATTTTCCCCCTTATGAGCAACAACTTCTGGTACACATAATAGCTTTTGTGGTTTCTCGATTTGAGCAACCATAAATGATACAAAACGCTGGCATTTTGATTTTATGATGGTAAGTTTACAGAGGTAGTTGCTATGGCTACTTACCCTGAAAGTTACCACAGTTTATGGAATCGAAAGTTGAGGTTAGTTGCTTACTCCAAACCTGCTTTCAAGAATACCCCCATGTTAAAGTTACATGATTAGGGTATGACTGGGTAGGTTTAAAACTCAGAATGGGGTGGACAGTGTGTGGGACTTGTGTGTGCCTTTATCTTTAATGGGTTGATAGAAAAAGTCATTAAAAAAATTGTAATTAAAAAAAATCTGTTACTAAAACTGAATAAGGAGGGTTGTTGTTTTTACAGTCATCTGCCCTTAATGGATGTCACATGATATGTAAAGTGGAAATAAGTTTGTGTAAGAGGAAGTGTGGACACTTCTCACTAACTACTTCAGTGAGAGAAACCACAGGCTGTTTGATACATGTAAGACAGTTATGCTTACGTGCTTAACAAAGTTTTATATAAAAGAACTTTGTGATATGAAATCATGGCACTGCAGCTAGTAATCAGCTTAATAATACATAATTCAGCATCAGTGTTGCTTTGTTGCCAGATCATGAAACATTAGGAAAGTCCAGACCTGCTTGGTGCAAGGTTCATTTCTGTATTATAATAAGGTGCTGTTACAAAAAGTAACTACTGAACTAGGAATTCACTGAGAGTGAATTATTCTGACTGAAAGCTGTTTATTTGCATAAACTTCAATGGTTTAAAATAACATTTTAATCTTATCCATTGGTTCCTCTTCTTGTAAAGCGTGGTGTAAACACCAGCGTTTGTACCAACCAACCCCACAACCAGCTAACAATTCTTATGTTTTAGCTGGATTGTGCAATTACACAGCCTAATGTTTAGCCATGAAATGACACCTAATAGTGCCCTAAACTTTTTCGCACCTAGCTGGGCTATCTTAACCTCCGTTCCTGCAGATTTAGCCAGCAAACTTTGCCCTCCACTGTGATTTTCTTCATTTTTAGTGATAGTTATTATATTACAAAGAGACAATAGTACAAAATAGTTCTAAGAGTTTAAATTGTTAAATTATTTCTTGAACAGGTTATATCAAGTCTGTTTGGGTGTATAAGGATGCAAGTGGCCGTCTGGACAGGATGATCGGGATTAGCCTGTTCCACACCTATAGTATCAGACCAAACAGTAACAAGCACAAAATGCTGGTGCTGCCAAACAGGAGTGCAGGCTCCCAGTTGGCAAGAGTATTGTTGTAAACTAAACATTTATCTATTGGTCTTATAATTGCTTCAAAGATTTCAAGCTGTTTTGCCATCCAATAGGAGAGGCTGGTTGTCACTTTTTATGTAATCTGCTTTGCATTTGTGTGTGTTTAGCTGTGTCTGTAATTAGTGTTATTGAAAAACGTGACCCCTGGGCTTGTAGGCATTACATACCACATATCACAGCCTATGCTTCAACATGTCTCCATCACTGCAGTATATTCTTAACAATTATAATGTGATGTGTGTTTAGTGTTAGTTCCTAGTGTTTTCTAAGGGCTTAAATTCAATGGATTTGTGATTAGTTCAGGATGAACCTTAATGAGTACAGTAAGTCTGTTTGTTTTAAAGTCTCCATACCTTTCTGATCATGTTGTAATAACCTGTAACATTCAGATAAACAAAACACAATCTGCTTGCTGTGCACAGCTGCTGGAGCAATGAAGTACACAGAAGCCCTCATAAGGTGTCAGTACAACAAGTTTCACCTGTGATTTATTAAAGGTGCAGTGTGTTACTCACGGTAAAAGTGCCACTTAACAGGTTTCAATAAAGGTATTTGCAGATGTTTGCTGTATAGCAACTTGCTGCATTACTGTAGACTGTAGACTGTGCAATCTATTCAGTCAGTATTTAGAGTCTGAATGACAACATTATGAATGTTTTTTAATGTGGAACTACTGTTATATGCTTATGAATGGTGCTGGGGCTGCTTTGTGTGGCACATTCAGAGAAGAAATGAGGGTAAAATGAAGGATAAAAAAGCTGTTGGTCCTGTTCGGTCTGGTTTTAATCACAGCTGACAGCACACTGAGGCCAGGCAGGATGCTGAGGTAATACATTGTAATATAGTGGCTTTAGTTGATGTCACATTTCATGACTTACTGTTTTCATGACATCACAAGTTCTGATATTACTACACCTCTGACTTGTTTATCGAAAGGTTTTAAGTCATGTTTTTCTTCTGCAGTTGGGGAGTTTATGCCAATGGTCCCAAAGGTGTTGGGATGCCAGTGTTGCCAGATCTTGATAGAAAAACAAGCAGCCTGGTCTGGCAAAACGCATCATTGTGAAAAAGGAGGGGCAAGGAGAGCCATAAACATGGGAAGAAAATGAGACAGCATGGTGATTAATAATAATTTTATGTAAACAGCAAGCTTTAACAGTATGTGGGTAAATTTCACAACTGCTGTTGGTGGTCAATCATATTTTATTGTGTTATCAAAGTCAAGCAAACCAAAATACATGACTTTATTGTGGAAAAGTAAAAAATTATTTCTGTAAGAATTTATAAGACTAAAGTTGCATTTCAAAAGCTGACATGGCAACACGGGTTGTTAAAGCAGCTGGCTCTCCCCTTGACTCCGCTTTTTGTTGAAGGTAAACACAAACATGTATTTTGCCATGATTGGGAAAAACAGTTTCTCAGAAAACATATGATTTTCTCTTCTCCAGGAAGTGTTTGTTTGAAATGTGTACTCTTACCAAGACGGCCTCAAGTTCCCTATATTTCAAAACTATAGCCCACAACAAATTGTTTATATTACTAGTTTTATTCACAGTCCGTCAGACTAATTTCCTGATTTGGAAACATATTCCAATTGGCTATGGAGGACATAAGTTATTATGGTCTGCATGGAACTCAGAAAGCCTTCCTGTATTTGTTTTGTTGGCAGAACTAAGATAAATGTTACTTGTAACCTTGGTAACAGTACCTACTATTCATATTTGTCTCTTGCCAGGGATGCAATGATGCTGCACACTTGTCAACTTTGTAAATTTGCATTGTACACGTCCTCTAAATATCTGCAAAAGTTGAGTCAAAATGTCATGTTTGTCATGTCCTCAGAATAGATGGTCTTAGTAGCCTGTTCACATAATGCAGTACAATACATGATTTCCTCTGAAGTCTGTCAACTCCAGCTGCCCAAAATCTACAGACTGGTTCCAAATCATGACAACCAGTACCAAATACAATCACACAATGTTCCATCATATTTCGTAAGTTGTTTCGTAATACTTCTGTTAGAAATATGAAGAGTCTGACATCATAAGGATCCTTTGTGTTTCATGTTGAAATGTAATTCCTGAAAATCGTGGCAGTGTGCAGAGCAAAGCTAATGAGCTAATAAGCATGTCAGTGAATGCAAACTGATCCTCATGCTGGAGCTCAGGGATAACATCCCATATTACCATTTGCACAGTTTAACTTGGCACAGATCACACACAACATAAACACAGCTGATCGAGGAAGATGAGTGGACGGCTCTCAGTGGACGGTGCGCATTGCCAGAATCTATCCAAACTATCCATTATCATCAGCTTTGGTGGAGCTGCGCTGTAAGTCAATTCAAAACAACTAAAGGTACACAAGATCTCTTGTTTTTCCCCTGAAGCTTAAGAGATGAAAAGAGTCTTTAAAGGATAGGAGTATAACGTTATACCAGTGCTACTGTTTGGTTCATATCATGGTTTTGGAGTCATGGTTTGCTTCTGTTTGCTGTGGGGGCAGGATTCATGGCACCAGCAATGCTAAAGAACAACTGATTCACTTTAAAATTCATAATAATACTTGAAAGCAGTAATTTTAGTTTTATGGGGGTTTGGGAACTTGTAGGAGTCATAGAAAGACATTTCCTAGAAAAACTATCCCCGCATTTATTAGGAGAAGCTACTTCATTCTTTCTCACACATTTTTTTTGCAATATGTTTTATTTCAAAGCAGTTTAACAAACCCTCAGGTAAACCAGCCACTGGCCTATGTTATACTATACATTGTTATACCATACACACTTGTTTCTCAGCACAGTGTACCGCAAATGGGTTGATTTATATTTATTGTTTTGGTTAATACTTGCAGAAAAATTCCATTTATAATTACTTTGCAGTTAATTAAACTTACTTTGGCAACGGCTGTGTCAGTGCTCACCATAGTTCTATAGTATTATATAGTATATAAATATGGGCATGTCAACAAATTAAGTCTTGATAGAGAGAGCCTTGTTTATAAAACATCATATATACAATATATTAAAGACAGACA
This sequence comes from Ambastaia sidthimunki, assembly GCA_036877625.1. Classification (NCBI taxonomy): domain Eukaryota; kingdom Metazoa; phylum Chordata; class Actinopteri; order Cypriniformes; family Botiidae; genus Ambastaia; species Ambastaia sidthimunki. Next base: position 7,267 of record JAZGTK010008767.1, on the reverse strand, counting down.
ACATGTGTAAAGTATAACTATATGCATTAATGTGACAGATGTGCTATAAGGTGGTGATCATGGATTTCGATTTAGGATGCTGATTGCATGATTGAATCCATGACAGCAAAAAAATAACCACCTTTTGTTATATCGATCAATCAACGTTTTTCAAAGCAGAATTTAAAAATGACCAAGCATATTCACCAGACACATAGCTAATATGTTCATAACACTTAAAATCTTAATCAGAAAGACTTTTGCTGACAGATTAGTTCATTAAACCTACTACTTTAATGTTTTTTGGCCAAAACTTGGTATTTTGAGTAATTTATGATAACTTGATGTCTTTATTAATGACAGCATTGGGGTTTACAGTGTAGGGTTTACAGTGTAGTTATTCCCTATTCAAGCAGATAACACTGCTATTAAAGCTGTAGTGCTTAGTTAAAGAACTGAAAACTATATCTTAAAGAAATGCATTTACATTTAAATGGGTCTGCCTGAAATATATAATATGCACTCATATCTTTTGTCCTGTTGTGATTTATACTAGTGTTTTAAAGCCATGTGTTTGTTTGTCTTTACGGTTTTCTATTTAAACATCATTATGAGCTTCATTTTCTCTTACAAAGCCCTTGCTAGATACTATTTGAACTGAGGTGATATGGTTACCATGGTATCAGCCTGTATCACCTTGACATCTAATGCCAAAGAGCATCTGCACTTTTGGTCTTGGGTTCACTGAGCATCTGCTCTGCTGTGTGATATTAACAGCTAGTGTTTGGTGTAGATGTTTTAATTGTAGTCGCTTTACAAACTCTGAGTAACATGCAGCTGGGAAATTCACCACTATTGATGCACTTAAAAGTTAAATTTAAATAAAAGTTTTACATTTTTAACTTTTTACGTTACTGGCTTTACTTACACCATTGGTGTAGTTAGTCCTCTTTAGATGGGGATAAAATGTGTACTGGAAAGGATCATAAAAACTACAGCCTCCACAGAGATCTGAGTTACATGTTTGGTAACAAATAGTGCTGTAGTCCTTACGTAGAAATGTAGTCCTTTACATAGAAACATAATTTCTAAACTCGCCTTTGAGTAATCTATCTTGTAATTGCTGTATAAGTTAACCACAAAACCTTAGTTTACTCAAAAATAGCTAGAATTTCCTAGAATGCCAAATAACATCATTGCGTAAGGTAGAATTCTGTCAATGTTATGATCATTTTGTTTAATCTCCAGTTAAAAGGATGAAAGCTTCTCCTGGAGCCTGTGGGCAGGGACTGTAATGCTATGCCCATGTGTAATGGTTGGCAGTAACCAGCATGAGTGTGTATGAGCTGGTGAGCTGGGCCAGTGAGTACAGCTGGTAGGAGGCTAATGTGAAAGAAAGTAAGCGGAAGAGTCGTGAAATGTCAGCGTGAGTAAAAGCCTCTGCATCAGCTCTCTCTGACCGGTGTGATATGATCTCTGATCCTCTTCACCACCTCCTAATGCCATTATTGCACCCTCAAACATCATCAGTCCAGGCTCTTAGCACCACCTGACACCCTGTGCCACCTCTGTGAACAATGTAGTGCATTGTGACACAGTCAAAAGCGTTTCCATTTATTATTTAACATGGAATCTGTATATGTGGCGTGTTAAAAGGAATAACCTTTAACTTTTGTCATCTTTAAACAGGAGGGTAAGAGTGCAGAGTACATCAGTTTCATCAGATCATTTTAAATCTGATTCAGTAATCCTCTTTAACATCCTGTAGACTTAAGTGTGGACCCAACATGAAGCAACACGATTTAGAGCAGCAAGTAACTTATAGTAGACAACAATCAGTGTCTTTCTCAAAATAGTTCAAAATAGCTCAAAATAGCTCATCACTTAGCCCTAAGATTAGGATCCCTCAATACTGAAAATGGGATATATTAAACCGTTCACCATACCACATTAGTTGCCATGGCAGAGGTATGGCAGTGCTGGACAATTTCTTCACGGTCCTCACATCTTTACAGTTGAATAGTGATTTAAATTTCAATGTCAGCCCTCCGAGCAAGGGAAGGGATTGAACCTTTCAGCTTCTTTTGTGGAGTCCCAGGTGTTCCTACACTGTTGTTTTCCCTCAGGCTAATCCTTCCCCAAGAGTTGGACAGGTTTCGGTGTGTGTTATATGAATCATCATAGCTTAAAATAAAGTCATGACACACACAATGATGGCGATCGGGCAGTTGTCCTTCCGATATATTTTTAATTACAGAGGTCAGCTTCATCAGTTCAATTGTCCTTGCTGCACTTAGTGCGTTTAGCTTTGTTATCTAAGTGCAAAGGAAAGCAGCAGTTAGTCTTCCTGTGTTCAAACACGCTTCCCTCCGGACTGAGGAAATCTTGGGAATGAAACTCTCTGCTCTGAATGAGACATGACACACTGCAAATGAGATGGTCTTGTTAACTCATCTTTTTTCATGTATGCATAAATGCATAACATATTGCGTAGTACACACAATCACACTCTGAATTACTGTGGGATGTATGAGGGCAGTATGAGCAATGTTTTCTTTCAACTAACTTCACTTGACTCTTGCATGAAGCCATTTCCAAAACTTGCACAAAGATTTCATATTAAACAGTGCATGTTAGCCAGCACTTGAGCTATTGAAAGCCATATTTGCTACATTAATGGATTGTTTTATTGCTTATTGGTGTCGTGTAGAGGGGATTAGGATTCACAGCTCTCATTCAGCTTTACTGTTCCGGCTGTTTGGGGGTTTATTTAATGTGTGTGATTTTAGGGAGGCATCCAAGCATAGAGTCAAAGTTTTCTAAAAGACAAAAACTTTCCACCTTAAGCCATTACCTCTTAATCATTGTTTCGCGATCATGTCCCCAACACTGCTGTTATTACCACCACACCAAGCATTTTAGAAAACAATTGAGTTGTCCACATAAAAAATATGGTAATCATGGAAATAAGAAATAAGTTCGAATGAGACCATAGGAATGAGGATTTACAGATCAGAACTGATCGGAAATGCTTAATTACACCATGACCTAAGAATAGGTTTATTAAATTGTATTACCGACCCAGCATTTTAAAGCATTTTATTTCTTTTTATTTATATAAGGCCAAAGTTAATTGATGGCTGGCTAACTTGTTGCGTTGGTAAATCCAGGGCTTATCCAACTCTTCATCCAAAAATGAAAAATGTCTTTATAGCACACATAATATTTAAAAAAATAACACACCATCACATTTTATGGCAAAATTTATTTGAAGGTTGAACAAGGCCATTATCAGATGATTATTCAGGGTGATAAATGTTTTATCATAGGTAAGGAATAGCTTGAAGATGACCCTAATCAGCTCTTTGCATCCATCTGCCACAGAATCTATCATTTCTAGTTCCCATTTACAGTGATGGAGGGTGCAGATGGATAAAGGTTTAGTCTCCTTCAACCACTCGACATGCTTGTCCATTGCCAGTGTTGTTTTGGTGCAAGTCATTGATCACCAGGTGACACATCAACACTGCAGGGGTAGAGAGGTTGTGCTTGCCAGAACTTCAGGAGAGGAGTGATTTATTCCTGGGCTGCTTGTGACTAATGAAGGCTGGGCAGCTTTTTTAAGGCTCACCATATGGACATGTTTCAGCAATTGGCAACCGAACACATGTGAGGCAACACAAAGGAGGGAGGAGTTTCGGGAGGCATTGGAAAATGTGAGCACTGTCTTTAAGTTTACATGTAAATAAAAGATTAAGAAAAAATAACAAACTCAACGTTTTGACAGCAGAGGTTTTGTACTGCGGCGAGCCAAACGATTTAAATGACTTGACCAAACATGCTAGGATTGACATTTTTATTAGTCACACAAAGATTACCGGTGCTACATGTAAAGTGCCCTGTCAGTGTTCCAGCACGTATAAAGCTGGCTTCCGAATATTAACCAGATTTAGCCTCTTTATTCAGTTTCAAATGAAATACTTACACTCCATTGTCCATCTATGTAGCGTGGCTGTCTTGTGGTAGCTGACTCACTGCACGACTCAAACAGATTTCCATCAGCTGCCTCACATGTTATCACACAAAGCACTGCAACAATACTCAGCCATCAGAGGTCACAGCAGGTAGACTGATTATGGATGGCCGGTTTAGACATGCTCACAGAGATGGTCAGTCTTTTGGGTGGGTTATGCTCTGGAGAAAAGGTTCATCAGGGGGACGATTGTTAAAATGTCTTAGTTTAGACCCATGTGGATTTTACAGCTTTCAACTAGACAGAATCTGGGTAGAATTTAACTTAAATAATAAAAGGTAAAAATCACTTTTTGTTAATGTTAAAAACACACAACACAGTGGACATAAAAAATTTTTATTAAATGGTGAAAAGCAGTGGGCCACCTACATTGAAACTGACTAAACCAAGTAATCCGGATGGACCAGTTTAGCATTTAACGGCCATTAAGTCAAAAAATAAACCTGTCTGACCACCTTCAGGTACCCACAGTTAAGTCATTTTATATTGACTCAGCATGAGAGAAACAAGATCCTGTATTTTCCAGAGAAACAATACTAACTGTCTGCAGTACTTAATTTAAGCAAGATGTGTGCACAAGCACAATGCTTTCAGTAATGCTTTTCATATTTTAATGCATTCGGACTCCCTGCCTTTAAATTAAGATATCTAGGGGATACACAATTTTTACCCACTAACTATTCCTCAGTGTAGGTTTATTTTCAATGTATGTATGAACACACACTAAATTAAATAAATTGTTGGGCATTTTTGTAGCTGTTTAAAACCAATATGCAAAATATGCAACTTCTAGAGAATATAAACATTCATGCAATTAGACTTTTTATTTATATAGTTTACATTTATATAGTTAGTTTTTTATACACGTTTTTATTATATAGTTTACATTTATATAGTTCGTTTTTTATGCACTTTTTATTTATATAGTTTACATTTATATAGTTCGTTTTTTATACACTTTTTTATTATATAGTTTACATTTATATAGTTAGTTTTTTAGACTTTTTTTATTATATCGTTTACATTATACACTGACATCAAAATTTGCTTGTTTCTGGGTTAGTACCCTCAAACGTCGTTAGATAGATTAGATCTAAATGAATAAATTTTACAAATGTACAAATATTAATATAGCAAACAAGGTACGGCATGATTTGTTTGCAGTGATTGTTATTTAACAATCACAGTTTGTTGGCCATAAAATGTAGCTGCATCAGTGGCTGTGGAGTCTTCGTGTTGAATAGCGTGAGCTAAAAGTAGCTGTCGGGCTCCCTTGTCCTCATGTGACCTCCTCTGCCATATGTTGGTCGGTGGATGACAGTGTGTGCAGACAGACTGGGCAAGTCACAGTGTGTTCCAGCTGCAGTGCAGCGGTGGGAGTCTGCTGTGCCGTCACATCCACTCTAAACGCGTCTCCATGGAGAGAGGGAGAGAGAGCACGATGTACCCTGTCTGATATCCTCCTAGAAAAAAGAGATCGTGACGCGACGTGATGTCTTGTACAAAAACAGCTGTGTGGCAGCACGCTTAGTCATGACTCTGCTTTGGTCCTTTTGTTGTTTTTTGAATGCCTTTTCAACGTCGCATTGCATCATGATGGGTTAAGATGTTTTTCCCTTCATTTCTGAGCACGAGTTTTTATTTTTATTTGAGACCGTCATCTGACGTTTGTTGCCGTTCAGCATTTCCCGTAGGAAAGAAAAATCACAAATAAGATGTCTTTAATATCTCAGTAGATAACAGTGAGATTAAATAGTTTTTTTAAAACAAAAATTTAGTCCTCAAGTCCTTTGTGTTTATTTTTATTTTTCCTAAGAAATTGTGTGGAAACATCAAAGACGAAGTTGATACATGAATTATAACTTCATAGAGATCTATTAAGCCTCCTGAGTTATGAATGAACAACCTCTGAGGATTACATTTTTCTCCTGGGTTGTCATGGAGATTGCACATAACACAATCATATTAATATAATAAGTGCCTACTAAATCTCCAAAGGTACAAATGTGTCTGAGTGGAGTTCTTGTAGATACTCTGTTTCTAAAGCTAGTGAGTTTGCCAACAAAGAATCTTTCCTGTTTGAACTCTGGAACACACGCTCAGTCTGCTGTTAGCTTTGGACTCCAGTCCGGTGTCGTGAGTGGCCGGACCACAGTTTAACGCTCTCCCTCGTGCGTACTTGTAGAGTAAGAAACCACATAGGGGATCCTTTGTTTAGGAGGGTCTAGGCAAGGCTGAAACGTTTACAAGCCGCTAGAGTCCCTACGCGATTGGCTGACGGGGCGCTGTCTGCGTCTGCAAGAGGCATGCGTTGAGTGTCTGCGGCAGCAGCGTTCTGAAGCCTCTCTCCTCCGCGCTGATCATGCAACCCTGGGCTGCTCGCTCTGCATCTGCCACTACAGCCACTAATTCTTCTGAAGCTGAGGGAGGCAAGATGGCCACCTTTTAGGATTATGTTGCCCAAAATTGAGGGTCCGCCTCTGAAGAATGAGAAGGTACAACCCCAGACTGGATTTTTATGGCTATTGTCTCAGCCAGACGCTTTAAATAGATTGTTATGACAGTGTGTGTGCTGATAGCTTTGTGTGCTTATGCGTGTGCTTGTTGTCATTGCTGAATGAGTTCTGGCTAATGTTTTGGTTCATGTTTCATGTAGGATGTAAGGATATTGCAAAGACAAAAAAAAGTTTGTTAAGGTATTAGACCCTTAACCCCAAAGTTTTTAGTTTTCTATTTCAGTTTGATTTTTTTTGTGTGCAGGAACATTTTGTGCTCTACAGTCTTTAATGCAAGACTTCAGAAGTCAGTCTGAAATCAGTGTGTGAGGGAGCTTTAGTCTGGTGAAGCGGCAGCCGCGAGTGTGTATTCACCTGCGCTCTGTTAAGTTTTTTTTTTTACTGTAGTGAAGTTCCGAAACCGGAAAGCAGCAGTGTATGAATGAAGAGAACTCATAAGTTCAGAGAAATACACACACCAGGAAGGAAGCATGCTTTTTTAAAATTTGTGTTACAGCGAAGGCTTGGTGCTGTGAAACTCTGCACACAAAGCAGTTTGAGAGAACTGCTTTCTTTGATGTGTTCAGAGGGGGTTAAGGGAGCCTCACCAGACGCTCTTGGTAGTAACCGAGCAACATGACATAAAGATGCACATACAGGAGAAGTCTTATTGTGTAAACTTATGGTAAACTTACGGTGCCTTCTAAATTATAAACATGATAAAACACCATTTGCATTACAAAAAGATTATTGCATTTAC
>JAZGTK010008766.1:0-11472 GCA_036877625.1 Ambastaia sidthimunki | reverse complement strand
GCACATGTGTGGGTATTTGCATGTGTATTAATGGCTTTGCATGAGTGAAGACAGTTCATTAGTGAAGCTGTCCTCCAACCAATGATAAAGCCTTTTTAATTATGCTTCATGAAACAATATTAAAGATTATTGGGGTGTGCATAATTTTTTCAGACAGTGCCACTCCTTTACAGAACAGCTTCCATCATGGGACGGACTGCAAATGACTGTCAGTGGAATTCTCGTCTGAGACACGATAGGAAACAGGCAATTTAATACAATCAAATACAGTCTGATGTAAAATTGCTGCTTGTAAAAGCACCTGGTGGTACCTTATGGTCAGGACTGCATGGAATCTGTGCTCACAAAAAGCTCTTAAGTTTTGTACAGAATTCAAATGCCTTGTCATTTTCAACGTTTGCCTCACAAGGTTTGCCCCTTGTGAGTTAATTTATGAAATATTTTCGCTAATTTAATTATGCTTTCAGTCAGAAGCACGGTGCTCATGTACTTGCCCACTTAAATTGTTAGCCAGGAAGAATTTGAAGTGGATTTTTGAATTTAAAATGCTAAAATCATCTCAAATGCTTTGGTGAAAATGCCGTATTTTCCATGTGTAAATTTAGTGGATCATTTATTTTAAAACTACATTACTGTACGTAATTTCTGCTACGTTAGCATCATAAAACAGAACTGCAAAGATGAATGATTGTTGTCAAAAAGATTTTTATAGCACCTCTCCTGTCTGCCATGAATTATACATTTCAGCTTAAACTCCAATGGTATTTTCTCCAAATAAATCAAATAAAGGTGAATGATTCCTGCCTTTAGCTAGAAAATGTCTGCAGATTCCATATGGCCATGCTAATGGCAAATATAAACCTATAATACTAAAACTAATTCTGTTGTTGTAGGATCATGTACTGTGATTAATCCGCTCATGTCCATGTGTGCATTTGTTTTCACGGTTCTGTCCAACTGCCTTGAGGATTCGTAATTGACTAATTAACTCCAAATAAACAGTTGAATAAAGAGGATCTACTCAAATAATGCATCCCAATGGGAGTTCATCAGCAAAATATCAGACAATTAAATATATCAGGTTGATTATTAAAATAATGAATCAGTTAAGAGCAAATTCCATTAGGCTACCTAATTAAAGGTGTTGGTATGTAATTAGCCTTTTTAAAGAGATAAAGTCCCCAAGCACTGAACACGGTAGTGTGGGATGCAGTTTCAAAATCCCGGCAGCAACAAGTGATGATAAGAAGAATTGTTTGGATTTTTAATGCCTTCATGCTTTCTTCCTCGGTTTAATTTTGAAAATGTGATTGTCCTGGATTTATTTCAAAACTTGAATTTTTCTCAAAGATTAGCCAATGCGAGCTTACTTACACACACACACACACACACACATGCAGCCAATGGCAAGCCATACAAAGCCACACTCCCTTCTGATGCACTGATGCATTTAATCAGTGGGGCATTTTCCAGTGGAGGGAAAGTAATCATTTTTTCACAATAAGGCTCGTCTGAAATGTCCACTCATATTTGTGTGGTGGCAGCTTGTGGCCCTGTGGATGCATTATGTATTCCAGTGATAGATTAGACTCATAGTATTTGTGCTGCCCTCTTCATGCTGAATGTCAACTTGTTTAATCATTCTTTCCCAAATAAACAACTTGAGTCTACTCTTCTTCAAATTTCAGGCCCGGACTGAGGAGAAACCACTCCACGAGGAGTGCTGTGTCATTTAGAGAATGAATTGCAATCACAAAGGAAGCAGAGATAGCTCTGATTCAAAGAGATTTCTGGGAACTGATGAAATAAAGGTCTTTCACGTAATTATAAGAAACAAGTCTTTTAGCATCATTGAACTGGTGATGCAATTATACTCAATTTAAATGCAGAGGAAAGCAGGGATAATTGAAACGTTTAATAAATGTGACATCAATAAGACCTAATGCACAATACACTCACTGTATGCGCACTGTATATATGTCCTAACACACTTCATCTTCTTGAATTTGATCCTCTAAAACAATATACAGTTTATATAAAAAACAAAATTTATAGATAAGCCATAATTTTATTTATTTTCATCCTAATATTATCTCTATATTTATCCCTTCCTAAAAAATACATTTACATAATGATTCATGAAACATTTTAGGCCTGATTATGCTACAATGCTACAAAAATTACAAACCAGTGATTCTGCATTTTAAACCTCACAAATTCCCAATGCAGTAATGTGTAACATAAAAAAAAAGATTTCAAGATTGAATAAATGACTGCTTTTCTCAGAGAGCATCACTGCCTGATGTCATGGGCTACTGCTTTCTGATTGGCTGCAGCAGATTTAGTCTGTTTCTGTGAAATGCTGCCAAAAATGACACTTGGTTTTGCTTAGAACAAACATGTAAAACATCAATAAAAAATGCTACAATGGAATTATTTATTATTCAAATGTATCATTTTGATCCTAATCAGTAATTTAACTTACATTATTTCCATACTTAATAAAACTGCAATGTGTACTATTGTCATTATATATAAAACAAAGGCTGCGCAATTTGGCCACGAGAGGGAAGCATCGTGTGCATTTCAGATTTAACGTGTTTTTAGGAACCAGTAGCTTAATATAACCCATGAATAATCTTTCGTGATAAAATAAACGCGCATCTATGTTTGCTAAGCTATTGTGTTCACCTAAACTTTTCCAAACATCAGACATTGTGTTTTTTTCAAAATAAATAGCATTTCACACAGCTCTTAAAGCAACCATGCCCATAAAGAGATAAAATAATAAAACGAGGAAGATAATAAGTCTTTATGCTCATTATGTCCAGACTAAAGGATCACGGGACACTTGAAATTTCTCAGGATTAAAATATCTTTCTTCCCCCTTTGGATTCAGAACTTGGCACAGAAAGATATCAAGAGAGCCATCCCCACATCTCTCATTCTGAGGATGTTTATAAATTTCCTTAAATGTCCATTCAGGCACTGTCACTTGTTTGCTCCCAGAATATCTAAAGATCAATTGTAGCGGATGTTACTGGGCTCCCATACGCATGCTGTACACAGATCAAGTATGTTATGTAAACCAAGGATTTACCACAGCCGTTCGTCTCACAAGATCCCATTTCTCTCAGAGATGAACATCCTGATCTTCTACACTTACAGTTTATTTAAAATAAAATAATGTTTAATTTACATCGTGCTTGTCAAACAAATCATTTTAACACATTAAGTAGGACAGACCGCCGTTGACGCGTCTTTTTTAAATGCCGGCAACCCGGGCAGTGCAGAACGCTTACAAACGCTTATGGCAACTTATGAGAAAAATATCCTGTATTTTGAAGGCTTATACACACAGGAAGTCCTAAACAAACTGCCGCTCCCTGAGGAATTGGAGTATGTTGATAAATTAAGATGTTCGACAAGCGTTGAACGTGCTCTGTGTTTTCTGCAAACAGTCTTGTGCTGTACACAGTACAGAAACTGGACACGTTTTCTGGCATGCAAAAAGGTCGTTTATCTATTATCAAATTGATCAAAGGTTTCTAAAATAGAAAATATATGAAATGTTAACAACTTGGCAGAGGCGCTTTTTAAAGAATAATATCTGCGTAAAATACGCTTTGATTTTCCAGAGTTAACCTGGAAAGAATATTGGTTTAACAAAGTATCTGGCATTAGTGCCTCCCACCAGGATAACTGCGATTTCAAAGACTGGATTCCAACATCAGCCACAACAGATAAAGACACCACATGTTTCATATTGAGTGTTCATAATAGGAGCATGTGTTTTGCACCTCTCCCAGTAAAAGTACTGTGTTAGGAGGACTACAGGAGGTGGATGCTTTACTTTGACCTCACTAGTGCGCCCGCAAGGTCTTGCCTTCCTTGTTTAAACATTTTAATGCCAAAGACCAGCAAATATGATCATCCCTTTCACACTTTTTTGAAAACAGGTAGACAAACATTATGACAGAAACATAAATACAGAATCTTTTGGGCAACAGAAGGTTAATGGAACAATACTGCCCAATAAAGAACAGTTTAGGAACATTTATTTTTAAGAATGTAATAACTTAAAAATAAATGTGTAATCAAATTAACATATTAGGTCAACACTTTAACAGTCCTAAAATGTAAAATCTTGTTAATTATTTCTCTCACATTTACCACAGATCTCCTAGTACCCCCTTGCAGCCCCCATAGGGTCCCTAAACTGAAATCTAAAAACCCTACTCTATGCCACACATTTTGCGTCTACCAGACAGTGACAGTGACCAGACTGCACAAACTTTACCAGCATCCAAAAGATCCAAAGTGCCCAACACTAATGTACACCAACATCTCAAACAGGTTATTTCTCTGTCACCTTAGCCTGTAATTCAGACAAGCACAGCTGACCAGGAGGTCATGAGGGCGTGTTCAAGCCAAACTGCCCGAGACTTCCTCTTTGAAGCATAAATGAGATTTGAGTCTCATGAGATCATGTCTGTAACAAAACTGTTTCTGTGGCTATTTGACCTCAGATGGAAGATCTGTAATAAAGACACATTTAAAGGTCTGCAAAGGTGCTGAAGTGCAATAAGAACAACTATTTTGGAACAAGTGTTTTGAAAAAGGGAGCCTTTTGCCCATGAAACACAACAAGGCAAGAATAATACAATTTAAAAGAACTACACTTAAGCAAGACACAAAAATGTAAATGGTGCTTTAGATACATTTTGCGAAGAGAAATGCCACAGACAAGCTTTTATTGCATGCCTCTAGCCATTTTACTTTTACACAGAGGGAATTTTTAAATGACATGCTTTATATTGGACAGAGCTATGCAAGTCTTTGTGGGAAATTTGCATAATGTTAGTGGCACAGGGACTTTATATCTGCAAGTGTGGGTTCATTTATATTTACTGCACTTTAGCTTCCAATAGTTTCACCATGATAAATCAAATACATTTTAATAAATGTCAAACAGAAAAATCATTACTGTCGCTCTGAGACTCATAACTGCAGTGACAGTGTATCTAGAGTTTTCAAGTATATCTTGCAGTCAGAACCACAACACATGTAATATATGATCAAAACTTTATGTTAAAGAAATTAAGTAATTCCAGAGTTATATTTCAATAAATGCTAATACACTTAACCAGAACAGAAAAGGTAACTGTATCAAGGTCATTTAGTGCTGCTAAACCATGCAGTTATCTTGCAATCACGACCAAGTGGATGAGAAACATGAGTTTAAATGTCATATTTACAGTAAACTAAACATCATGTGAAACTTCTAGTCATCATGCTGATGAGGCAGTTATATCTCAGCATGATTCAGAGGTATGGGCCCATTCTCAGCTCTGGTACTTTCCCTATGCTGAAAAGAAGGTGACAGAGGTCTAAGTTCCCACAGTCTGGTGTTTTGGGTATCCAAAAGTCCCTAGCGTCAGTTAAAAACTTAGGCCCACTTCTCATCCTTACTTAAGCCCTACATGCTCACATATTTAAAACAAAATTAAACAAAGCTCACAGACTAGTGACGTCAAAAATAGTTGATTTTCTATAAACAACTAATCACTGAGTTTACTTTATCTCCCATACTTGGGTTTGCCAGTTAACGAGTGGGGTACACAAATGTATAGGCCTATATCTTTGCAATCAATATATATTTATGATCAAACGAAAGTATTTGATATATGTTTATCATTTGCTGGAATTATTTACTTCACCAAATAACTTGATTTTCTTTACATTCTCTGTAACATCCGCACATGTGATTTCTGGAATGAGAGACTTACCACACAATTCACTGCAGTGGGAGAAATCCATTCCTGATGCCACTCCCAATGCAAGGGTGTCAGCGTCAATCCCACAATCCACCTAAACAGTGTGACACGACACACAACTTCCGTGAAAATGAATTGAAAACTCTCGCTCAAAACGTGCCGATGTAAAAATGGTTATTAATATTTTTCCAAGTGTCTCAAAAGGCAGTATTCTATGAGAAAGAATGCAGATTGTTCGAACAGCAAATGAAGATTTCTAACAGTAACATTCAATGGATGCTGAATTAACACCAGTTTAGATGAGCTAACTTGTAATGTTTAAACACTATTTGACTGTAAAGCAGCTGAACTGGAACTGCCATAACTGCCGTTTCCAATTTTCAGTAGCTCTTGAATATTATAGGAACATTACAAACATTATCACATTTTAATGCATTCAATTAAGTGGCATCAGCGTTTACATATATAGGACACATTTAGATTCATTTTCCAAGCATCCGCAAAAGCACATAAAAGGGTTTTTAGTGGTTTCTGTACTGTATCAGCTTCATCGACCGTCTCCAGCAGTGAAGTTTATACTTTATGTGCTGTTCCCCAGGGAGTAAGTCTATTTAAGTAAGTCTATTTCCATTTAAAGCCACTCAATACCACCTGAATGCTGTATAAGACTGTTACGTAAGCAATGTTTCGAAAAAAGATTATTTGCAGAGTTATCTTAAAAGGCCTCATAAACTGATTTTAAGTGGAAGGATTTGAGTTCTTATTTCAGGGTATGACTAGATGCCATGGGTTTGATTAATACCCGAGAGGGTCAGGGGGTTGCGACGTTCCTGTGCCAAACAAAACGCCTTCCAGGTGCACGGACAGCCAGAAAAATCTTCTATCTGAATATCTTCCCCTCATAAGAACACATAAGGTACTTCTGACACTGAAAATAACTTGCCATGGATAAAAAGCATTAAAGTTACCTGATATTATTTGATTGTACCGTAATTAAATTAAAATGCAGAGCTTCTGGAGAGCTTTCTTGAGAGGATGTCCAAGCTCCAATCAGAACTCAGACACTTCATGCACAATGAAGCCTCTAATCATAATAAAAGCACTGTGACATGAGTAACAACAGGAGCTTAATTAATACCTATGGGCAAGATTCCTGGAAAACATTAACCCTCAGCATGAACTAAATTACACTGCCAAAGGTGATTCTACATTGGCAGCACCTTAAACTAGAATTAATCTGTGTGTAACAGGAAGAGCCAAATGTTTTATTTATCTCTCCTCTATCTTATTCCCAAATTGTATACTGTTAACAAACAGACTAAAATTATGTAGATTTTGACCTGTGTTGTGTCTACTGTGTTGTGCATTTTCTGGAACAATTTTCTGTCAGAATTCGTTAACATATGAATAGATGCACTTGTGATAAAATTAATATGTTTAAAATGATTAATATTCTGTTCTTTAAACAGCTAATGCTTGGGTAACAAACACAGAAACAAAACTATACTGGGCTGGAATATGCAACCTACTAAGCAAGCAACAGTAAATGCAAAAATGAAAATTCTGTCATTATTTCCTTACCCCCATGTCATGAACATGGATATGTAATCAGTTTCCTTTAGTGTTATTGGCATACTGATACAGGATAATCTTTTTGATGACATGACATTAAAACAGGTAAATTAAAAAACTTTTTAAAAGTATTTTAAACCATAAAATATTCATTTTCATAAGCGAATAACCATTATTGGTAGTTAGTTTGCAGTCTATTTTATAGTCAAAAGAACACACACTTTGTGTATTTCAGAGTTATGCATGTACATTTATGTAGATAACAAATTACAGCTTCTGTATAAACTATTAAAAATTATTTATTTGGGCATTTAAAAAAAATGTACACTCGGGAGTTTGGACTTAAAAAGAGATGGGCGGTATTACGCCTTACCCCTGGGACAGAGACTCTTAGTTTCACATTACAAGAGTGCCAGAGCACTTCAGGCATAAAAACTGCTGCATCAGTAGCTTGCCCCAATCTGGCCTTTAATTACAAACCTGATTCCAAAAATTAAATTGCTCAGTAAGTCTGCCAACGCGTTAGCAATGGAGAATATGTGTCGCAAAAATGAAACGACAAAATGAAAATGAAGTCACACAGTCCTGGGAAACAGGTTCCTTGGATGCGAGTGCACAGACGCCGGTGTTTTCCAACTTTTCGAATTCGTCTGAGTTAAACGGCACAGGACTCGATCCTCTTGACCTGTCGCATGCCGTCCCACTCGGCCTGGTTTTGGGAACTTTAATAATCTTCGCTGTGGCTGGGAATATTTTGGTGATACTGTCAGTGGTGTGCAACAGGCACTTGAGAACTCCAACCAATTATTTCATCGTTAATCTTGCGATCGCCGACCTGCTTCTGGGCACCACCGTGTTACCCGTATCAGCCACCTTGGATATACTTGATTACTGGGTCTTTGGAAGGATTTTCTGTGATGTCTGGGCAGCCGTTGATGTTTTATGTTGCACTGCATCCATCATGAGCTTGTGCGTAA
The DNA here is from genome assembly GCA_036877625.1 of Ambastaia sidthimunki. Lineage (NCBI taxonomy): Eukaryota > Metazoa > Chordata > Actinopteri > Cypriniformes > Botiidae > Ambastaia > Ambastaia sidthimunki. The sequence goes on along the minus strand of JAZGTK010008766.1, from coordinate 3,146 downwards.
TATCCATTGACCGCTATATCGGAGTGAGTTACCCGTTGCAATACCCCAATATCGTAACGCGGCGCAGAGCTCTCTTGGCCATGCTCGGAGTTTGGATCCTGTCTCTGGTTATCTCCATCGGACCCCTGTTGGGATGGAAGCAGCCTCCGTCACCGGACGATACGGTGTGCGTAATAACCGAGGAACCTTTTTACGCGCTGTTCTCATCACTCGGTTCCTTCTATATTCCTTTAATTGTTATTCTGGTCATGTACTGTCGTGTTTATTTAGTGGTCAAACGTACGACCAGAAGTCTGGAAGCCGGTGTAAAGACAGAGACTATGAACTCAGGTGAAATAACGTTAAGGATACACAGGGGTTCGCAGGTGCATGAGGACGCAGGTTGCTCAGCCAGAGGTCGCGCTCATCAGGCGAGGAATTCTCTAACAGTCAAACTTCTCAAGTTTTCACGGGAGAAGAAAGCAGCTAAAACCCTGGGAGTTGTGGTTGGCATGTTTACGCTGTGCTGGTTACCATTCTTCCTCACTTTACCAATTGGTAGGTCTTTTTTGACGCACAAGTGAACAATGGTATAAGAAAGACAGTAGATATTTCTCAGGGTATGTTTATTTTTTAATGTCAGTTTCTGTATATGCAAATAGCTTGCAGTCTTGCAACTGTATATTTATGGAACCTGACATTAAATAGCATAATATTATAAACAGTAAACAATTGTTAAGGAACAGGGAAGAATTTATGAAACGACAAAAACGCAGAAAGTACAATAGTATATCAAAATGTCAAATAATTGTTTTGGCCTATAGAAACTCCACTTAATAAACTGTATGCAATATTCTTACTTGCCCCTATTAGAAACTTCTGACAACACATTAACCTTTAAAAACCCATGGCTAGAATTTGTGTAGAATCAGATGTGCTAGAATCAGACATTTGACTCACAGCATAGTTACTGAAATATATGGCTCTTTTTACAACTTACCATATGCCAACTAAACCAGTCTTTGTATGTAACTGTACAGTATATATACTGAAATTGTCAATGTATTAGTAGTAGTAGTAATGATAATTCATTATAGTAGCAGCAGTTAATGACATTCTTAAAATTCTAAATTCCCAAGGACATCCTGCTCTTCCTGTCTGGCCAAATGCCAACACACATGTGATACACAATATATTATACAGTATATATAATGATTGTGAATATTTGTTTTCATTTAAGTAAGGTTAGCACACTGTAATTAAGATAATCAATCAAGCAGAGAACAACAATTGTTGTTTAGTTTAATTTATAACAAAGAATCATTATAGTTAATTATTCTAATGAATTAATTATAATTAGCCTCAGTGTCTTTTTCTGGTAAGAGATGTACAAAATTACTTTTCTGAGTGCTATGAAATTGAAAAGCACAGTGTCTTACAAACAACAAACTTACACACAAACTCAGTTATTCATCTGAATGGCCTTTACACTATGTGAGAAACCGCTGAAGTGATGTGTCCCATAAGCCCTCAGCTGCTGGAAGTCTGTGGTCAGTGGGAACACTACAGACTTGGGGTTACGAGAAGAGTAAATCTTTTTGCACTTTATTTCCTCCTCCCTCTCATGGGGCCCCCAGTGTGGGGTCCGCCGCATCCGTCGCTTGGCTGCCACAGCCGGGAGTATGAGAACGAGCCCCTGGACCACAGCCATACAGACTAAAAGCAGGTTATTATTAATGAATTAGCATTGTAGTCATTCCTATCCCAGACAGGGTTATCTGAGAAGGGCAGAAGGCTTGGAAGTTTTGCTGGCTTGGTCCCTAATTAGGCAACTGTGGATTTCTGTGCATATTAGAAAGCAAAAACTTAAAACAGTAGCATGTTTGCTTAGGTCTTTAAGAAATGCATTACAGTGGCTGTAAAGGTTATGTACACTTGCATTTATTGTGAAACAATGGTTTATTTAGGCAATAAAAGTGTGTGTTTACATAAAAACGCAAAGCTGGGACTGTACTCTGGTTTAACAGCTAGTGTGTGTGGAAAGAATAGTAATGTGTGTTGTCATGGTAACAATTAGAGTACAAAAAATACTGTGATTAAATACATCTGATGAATTAAAAACTTTTACATAAGTAGACATGATATGAATACAAATTTGAATACGTTTCAGATGAGCTGAGTAATATGAACGAGCATGAAACTTGGACTAGATTGATACATATTTTAAAAACATATACTTTGAATGTATGCCTGCACATCTTAAGAGGACCTGATTCATAAATTTGACTCAGGTATTACTGAGGAAATGGACACATGAGATGAATTTGCTAACAATGCACGTGTCTTGTTACATAAATCATTGATAGGTGATGACAGAATGCAAGGATATGGACATTATATCTAAACCTTGTTTGCTTCCTTTTGGAGTCACATGTTTAAGAAGAGTTCAATTCTCTAATAGTTCTTTGATAGGAAAGGTAATCAGAATAAAAGAGATAAAGAACCGGAATGAAACAAGTTTGCATTAGGCTGGTGGTCAGCTTTGGTGTTCCTGAAATCAATTAAAGCCCATTTAAGGTCTGTTCATGTCTGCGTTTAGAACATTAGTCTTCTGATGGATCTTTGTCACTTATTTATTCACTTGGCCCTTCACTCATGAATTCTGTTTTTCGGCCAAGTCTCAAGGTTCCCATGGTACTTTTGAATGTGGTGAGTCAATGCAAAAGGGCTGCAGCACTGAGGTGCCTCCCGGATGAGGCACATATCCAGTGATCTACCATGGAAATTTAATGAATGGAGGTTGAAGTCAAACAAAGACGCCTATTATTTGTGACAAACAGAAGCATTTTGTGTAACTCCTTTAATAGGTAAATATTGATATACATTTTTACACTGTTTCATATTTCAGCCTGGCTGAAGGCTTATGTTAGGCCTGTGACCTAAGTGATGATGATGCTAAAGTGACTGTCTCATAATTGTTTAGTTAATTAATCACCTGGATACCAAACTCAACAGGTTAGTGCTAGAATAACACATAGCTTAGAAAAAGAAACCAGGAAGTAAATGTCCAACAAAACCAAGATTGATTAGTGTTATGGATTTATTGCGGATTCACATGTTTCAGTGATTCGTTTCATGTTTGTAATGCCTTTTAAACATAATTTTAG
>JAZGTK010008765.1:0-17937 GCA_036877625.1 Ambastaia sidthimunki | reverse complement strand
GCAACAAGATCATGCAAATGGTAAAGCATGATTAAAGAATGGTATGGAAGAGCACTGATAAGGGTACTTAAAAAGAGGTCCAACCTTTTACTAACAAGGTTGTGGTGCATTTACAGGTACCAGCATCATTGCTAATTTGGCAAGAGTAAGTTCCACTGTGTGAAATTCCAACTGCAAAAAGATCTAGGAAGCATGAGAGGCCTTCCAGACCGGTAAAACAGGACGGTCCACAGATCATCTCAGTGTCATCTTTGAACCATTTCACCGTAAAGGGTGGTGTTCCCTTGAAAGTACTCTTAAACCGAACAGTGGTATTTGGTATGACAGCCTGTGGTTCTGGAACCAGCACAAAGCTTGGTGGCTCTAAATCATTGATGGAAAAGAAAAGACAAACACATATGTTAAGAAACTGGCACCCATCAGAGACTGTAGTGAGTATTTGAGAATAAAATCTAAAGCTACTTTGGCCTTCTGACCTTTCACCCTCAGTGTACCACTGCATTCACAACTGCCCGCTTTGTTTGTAAGTTTACAAGTGTATGTTCCAGTATCAGCTTTCTCTAAACACTCAATCTCCAAAGACACACTGCTTTCATCTTGAAGTATCTTATGTTTGGTTCTTCCAGACAGTTTGGTTCCATCCTTCACCCACTCCACAGTTATGGGGAGCGAGCCTGATATCTTACATCCGATTTGAACACTTGTGCCTAAAATTTCCTCCATTTCACTCAAAGGTTTGATGAAGGATGGGGGAATTATTTGTTCTGTTTGTAAGACAAAGAAAAGTGAAAATCATAAATATCCCTGTAGGTCATGAATTAAACAACTTGGTTAAACAACTAATTAATTTACTGTATCATGAACAAGCACTAACCTAGGACATTTAAGGTCACTTTGCACTGGCAGGCATTGATGTGGTTGGAAACCTCAAAATCATAAGTTCCTTTGTCCTCCAACTGAACAGACTGAATTTTAAGTTGGCTAATATTATTGACAAAGCTGAGGCTGTGCTGCCTTGATGGCACTATTTCTTTGCCATCTTTACTCCATTTGACTTTCAGCTCAGGAGAGCCTGTGACTTTACACTCAAAACTGACCGGATCTCCAGCAGTGACGTTAATCACCTCTGGTTTCTCAACGATCTGAGGAGGCTCTGAGGATTACATAATAAACATATTTATAATAGCAAATCTTTAGTAATCTTTAGGGTAGCTAAATAAAAATACTTGGAAAAATAACCAACCTTGAACCAAAAGGGTAGCAAAACATTTCTGCTGCCCTGCCTCATTTACAGCCTGACAGGTGTATCTTCCACTGTGGTTAGACTCACACACAGGGATTCTCAAAATGGCAATATTGTTCTCAAACGTCCTCTCAAGTTTAGAATCCTCCATAATCCAGTTTTCATCTTTCTGCCATTGTATGGACAGAGGTTGTGACCCTCTTACAACACACCTAAACTCAGCCACTTTTCCAAGAACTGTGACAATGTTCTCAATCCTTTCCGCAAATGATGGAGGTTCTGATAGGACGTGCAAGAAATATGTAAGAATGTAAAGACTGGAGATAAAATCAAACACAAAGCAAAAATTCAATCAAAATAACAAAGCTAACCTTTAATACTGAGTGTTGTCTGACTTAAACAACTGCCAACTTCGTTTGCAACAATGCATTGATATTCTCCAACATCTAAAGCATCACATTTCTGCACATCAAGAGTCATTATAGAGCCATTCTTCTGCAAAATTACATGCTTGAGGCTTGATTTAATTTCCTTTGAGTCCTTTTGCCAGGTGACCTCAAAAGGAGCTGTGCCTTTCACCTGGCATTCAAAATATGCATTGGAGCCATTCACAACCTCAAGAGGACTTAACAACTTCACAAAAGCTGGTGGCTCTGAAAGAAGGAAACATTTGGAATAAAAACATCAATTTTCTGAGCATATACCTGAACAAAACCTGATCATAAAACTGTAAAATACACTAAATACTAACCTTTTACTTTTAATTCCATACTACAGCTCTCACTTCCTGCTTCATTACGGGCTTCACAGTAGTAAACTCCGCTGTCTTTAATATCACTGCTGCTTATCTCAAGCCGCGCCAAAGAATCAACAAAAGTAATTTTATGCTTGTCACTTGGACTTATTTCATTTCCATCTCTGAACCAGTATGTGTCTATCTCAGGCGTGCCCGTGACTTGACATTCAAAAACTACTAACTGGCCAGGCTTAACCACTGATATTTTTTCAGGTTTACGGGTAAATTTAGGGGGTTCTGAAAAAGTGAAAACAAAGCAAACACTTTAGGCATTTAACAAAGTTTAGGGTAAGGCCAAAATATGTTGTTAAAAATAATTTTAGTTTAACCTTTTACGAAGAGTGTTGCTTGGCAAGCATCTGATCCAACATCATTGCTTATTTCACAAACATATTCTCCTGAATCTGATGGTTTAGCAAAAAAGAGCTCGAGTGAGCTGGAGGTGTCAGTTTTCTGAATTGAACAGTCAATTCCTGATGAAATTTCTTTCTTATTTCTGAACCACTTAATGGTCAGTGGTGGCGTTCCAGACACAAGTACATTGAACTGCACTTTGGATCCAGGAATAACGTCTTGTGATTCCGGCCTCTCAAAGATGGAAGGAGGTTCTGCATTTAAAAGAACAAAATTGGGTGGTCTTATGTGATCTTCACTTTAAGAATTAAGTATAATGTAAGAAGAAGTGTTCTTAGATAAACATCTTGTGTTGATCCTGGAACAATATTCCTGCCAAACAAAAATAGGGCTAAGCCAATCCATACCCCAACCTAACCCAAACCAACATCTATAATCAAATCTCTAAACAGCTCTAATCTACTGTATACAGTAACTCTAAACATATTTATCTGACTGGTTGACAGGAATGTTTTTGCAGGACAAGCAAAGATGTTGATCCATGAAGATTCTTGTTTTATTTGTTCTAATTAGATGCTAAAATAAAGTAACTTCACAACTTACAATATCACAAACTAACAAATAATGACTCAAAAACTGTTATTTGCAAACCTTTAATTTTGAGTGTTCCTGAACACTGGGCAGTGCCTGCTTGGTTTTTAGCAATGCAAGTGTAACTGCCGCTATCCGAACTATCAAGACGACTGATTTCCAAAGATGCTGCATTCTCAAAGAAAATGCATTTGTGCTTCTCATCAGTCTGTATCTCCTTATTTTCCTTGAACCAAGTGACATTTATGGGAAGAGATCCAGAGACCAGACACTCCAGTTGTGTAAATGATCCTTTTATACTCTCGGTTGCCTTTAACTTTCTTGTGAAAGAGGGCTTGATTATTTGATCTGTTGCAGTGAAAGGAAAATAATTGTTTTAAAGGTTAATCTATAATTTCCTACAATTTTCCCAAAAAAACCTGAAAGTTTGGCTTGTTCATCCCAACATACTAACCTAAAACAGTCACAACTGCCTCGCACATGCTTTTTCCAGCATCATTTGAAACCTCAAAGATAAATTCTCCAGCATCACTCTTCTCTGTGGTGAGGATTTTTAATGTGGAGCTTGTATCAGTACTGTGTACTTTGTACTTTCTGCCTGATGTCAACTCCTTACCGTCCTTTACCCATTTTGCTTTAAGAACTTTAGAACCGGAGTACCTGCACTCTAGAGTGGCAGGATCACCTACTGTGACACTGATAGACTTGGCTGGTTCTGTGATGTTTGCAGGTTCTAGAATTACAGTAAAAGAATAATCAATTATGAGATTAACTGTAATGAAATATTTAAATCAACTGACAGCCCTAATATGGAAGCGACATTTGAAGCACAATGCTGAGACAAAGAAATCTATAAATGTGAAAGGAGTATTAAAACTATTACAACACACCTTTTACTCCCAGTACTGCTGTACATTTCTGACTACCGGCTTCATTCTGAGCATGGCAAGTATATTTTCCACCATGTTTTAACTGTACACTAGAAATGTGTAGCACTGCGGTCAGGTTCTCAAAAGATATCTGAACATGCTCAGATTCCTTGATTTCATGGTCATCTTTCATCCAAGAGATGGTCATGGGCAATGACCCTTTAAGAACGCACTGCAAGGAAACATCTCCACCAAGAAGGACATCTGTATTATCCAACTTCTGCACAAACGATGGTGGCTCTAATTGAAGGATATTAATGCAAACTGTTATTATAATGTTCAAATGTATCACTGTACCTTCACTTAAAAAAATGAAATAAGAATTCCCTGTTCTTACAAACCTTTCATTGCAATATGAAAATCACATGAGGTCTGCCCTACTTCATTTCCTACAGTGCACTGATATTTGCCAGCATCTCCAGGTTCAAATTTCAGAATCTGAAGTTTGGCTACATCATCTGTCAGGCTTATGATGTGCCTCCTATCATTTCGAATCTGCTTTGAGTCTTTGAAACAAGAGATCTCAAAAGGAGCTGAGCCTGACAAAGTTCCTTCCAACACAACATCTGTGCCTTTAACAATTTCTTTGGATTCAAACTGTTTCACAAATGCAGGAGGATCTAAGATAAGAAAGCACCAATTAGCTTGTAAAGTTTAACCAATAAGAAATGTTTTTGATATCCTTGGAAAGCAGGCTGATTAACTTGAACAAACCTTTGACTGTAACCAAGCAACTGCACCTATCGCTACCAGCTTCACTTGATGCTTGGCAAATATAATCTCCGCTGTCTTCAACAGAGCATTGGGCAATCTTTAGTGTAGCAACTGAGTCGGTGAAGGTCATTATGTACTTGTCATTAGAGCTGATTTCAGTCTCATTCTTATACCATCTAATACTGATCTCTGGGCTGCCAGTCACTTTACATTCCAAAGTTGCAAGACTTCCACTTAACACTAGTTTAGTTAAATCAAGCTTCATCACAAATTTTGGTGGTTCTAAAAAAGAGAATAAAGATTAAGACTCATAAATTAAGATCATAAATTAAGATTCATAAAACGATCAAAGAATCATGCTTTAAATAAAACAATGTATAAAACAAATTGAACAAGAGTAAGAAATAGCACCTTTCACAAATAAAGTAGCGGTGCATGACACCTTTCCAGCATCATTAGACACCTGGCATGTGTAATTTGCAGAATGAGACGGCTTCACAGAATGTAGCTCCAGTGAACTTGAGTTGGTTTCTTTTTTGATGAAACACGTTCCTCCAGTTAACATTTCTTTGTCTTCTCTAAACCATTTAATGGCAAAAGGTGCTGTCCCAGTGAAAGCAGCTTTCAGGACAACCGTAGATCCTGGTACAACATCTTGGGACTGAGGTGTCAAGGTGAAGACTGGGGGTTCTAAATTTAGTTTAGGGGATGAGGAAGAGTTCAGTTTAGCAACAAAACACTGTAAAATGTTTAAATTTACTGCAAAAAATCTAAACTAAATAAATAAATAGCATTTAATTTATACGTTTATTTAAAACCATAAAATATGATCTACAGCTAATTTGCTAACCTTTAACAGAAACAGTTCCACTTGTTTCACTGTGTCCTGCAGGATTAGTTGCACGGCAAGTAAAAACCCCAGCATCTGATGTCTCTAAATCAGCTATTTTCAGTAAGGCCGTGGTTTCATGCTGTTCAATTTGATATTTTGTTCCAGTTGTAATGTCTTTTCCCTCTTTGAACCAAGATATTGTTATGGGTTGGGATCCTGAAACCTTGCATTCCATCTGAATACTGCCTCCAAAATTACCATCTACCTTTTTAAGTGCCTTTGTGAAAGTCGGTGGTATGATTTTATCTGCTCAAAAGAAGCGAAACAGTGGTTTTAAAAATTAAAAAATTCAGAACTGAAACACAAAAAGAAAAGCATGAAAATTCTCAATTCGAATTTTCAGCTTCAAGAGAAAGAAGGAAGACTAACCAAGAACATTGATTGAGCAGGAACATTTCTCTTTTCCCACCCGATTTGAGACTTCAATTGTGTATTCACAGCTATCTCCCCTCTCTGCCGAGAGGATTTTGAATACAGCTATGTTGTCTTTGAAAGAGATTTTGTATTTTCGGCTCCCTGTAACCTCTTTACCATCTTTAAACCATTTTACTTTAAGATCTGGACTTCCTGCAACTGTGCATTCCAGAGTCGCTGTGTCCCCTGCTGTCACACTGATGGATGGCGGTTTCTCAACAAACCTAGCAGGTTCTTTGACATAAAAAATGCATAATTAACAAATAATAGTAACGAAGTGCTACACAACCTAAAATATTGTTATATGCGTATGATTCTATTCTAACCTTGTACTGATATGGTGGCTTCACATTTTTGTTTTCCAGCCTCATTTTCAGCTTGACAAGTATATTTTCCACCATGGTTTATGGCCACATTTGCTATTGTCAAAACAACTGCATTGTTTTCAAAAGACGTGGTAATATTAGGATCATCATTTCTGAGTATTTCAGAGTCTTTGAACCACTGAACTGTTATGGGTGCTGAACCCTTAAGAGTTCCCAGCAGTTTAACAGCACTGCCCAAAACTGCAGTTGTGTTCTCAATTTTCTTTACAAAAGATGGTGGTTCTGCGTAAAAGAGTGTACATAAGAGGCATATTTCAATAAGTACACATTTGCATTAAATAAAACATTGACCAAAAAGAAATAATTTGGTTAGACCAGAAGTCTTCAACAAGGGGATCCAGCAAACAAACTTAACTAGAAAACAAGGTTCAGTTCATTTAAAGTCCTCCATTAAATGTAAATAATATTAAATAAATAATAATTCAAAGTAATATTCAAATGTAAGGTATATGACTATATGAGTCTGTAATTCTAAGTTTATGGGTCTGTACATTAATACTGTTTTGCTTATAAAATGCTGAAGACCGCTGGCTTAGACCACTTATATTAAGAGTACCAACCTTTCAATTTCACTACTGCTTTTGTAGTAATTTTACCAACATCATTGGAAATGCAGCACTGGTAATCCCCAACATCTGCACTTTCAAATGATTTGATTTCCAAATATGCAACTGTATCCTTGGACACAATATTGTGCTTTTTATCAGTGGATAGTGGATTTTTACTCTTAAACCAGGTCACTTCAAATGGAGCAGTTCCTGTAACTTCACATTCAAGCAGGGCTGTGCACCCCTTGACTACCTCCAACATTTGCAACTCCCTTTTAAAGGCAGGAGGTTCTAAGAATGGAGCAATAAGATTTAAGATCACTTTGAAATCTCAAAAAATACAAGAGCAATAAAGAAAGAAGAAGAATAAGTATTACCTTTGACAGTTACTTGACTGCTACAGCTTTCGCAGCCAGCCTCATTCATCACTTCACAAGTGTAATTTCCACTATCAGATTCAGACAAGTTCATAATCTCAAGAGTAGCTTGACCACCTTTAAAAGTGATTTTGTATTTTTCAGAAGAACTAAGTGGTTTTTCATTCAGAAACCAAGTCACATGGAGCTCGGGCGATCCTTTAACAGTGCACGACAGCCGTGCTGACATTCCTTGCTTCCAGAGGATCTTAGGCTCCAGCTTTTTAACAAAGGCAGGAGGTTCTACAGATCAAACGTAATGGAAAATAAATTGACTTGCTTAAAAGGAAAAGTCAACTAAAACAAGTGACAACAAACAAGTGAACAAGCACAGTAAAAAGAAAACAATTAAGCCGCAATACTTCATGGCAGAGAGACATCAACTGATGCTTAAGCTTTGTCACATCAGAGCAATGCAAAAACAGCTATCTGCACACATGGACAATAATTAATACCCCATTATGCAGATTGTTTTCCAAATACTGCATTTACCWGGAGTATTAATCATAAGGTCTTACCTTGCACCATTACAACAGAAGAGCAACTGCTGCTTCCTGCATCGTTTGCAGCAGTACAGGTGTATGCACCTGTGTCTTTGAGTTTGGCCTTTGGAATCTCAAGACTGGCCATTTTCTCCTCAAAAGACAGCTTACAATCCATTGTATTATGGAGCTTTTTGCCATCTCTTATCCAGACGACAGTCACACCCGTGTCTTCATCTACCTGACACTCAAGGCGTAGTGGATTTCCCACAGCAACAGTGGTGGACTCAAAACTCTTCACAAAGTTAGGTTTGTCTACAACCCAAAGTTCAGTGCAGCATGTAGCTGTACCGACACTGTTTGAAGCTTTGCAAAGGTAAGTTCCCTGATCACTCTGCTGTAGATTCAAGATTTCAAGACAATACTTGTTCTTGTCAGAGGATGCTTTGTAGTGATCATCAAGTGCAATGGCAATATTGTCCTTGTGCCAAACAACATTCATTGGCTCAGAACCTGAAATAACACACTGAAATTTCGCTTGCTTGCCCACAAATAAAGTCATCGAATCAGGCTTTGATACAAACTCTGGTGGGAATACCTCTATAGAAACAAAGTCAGAGCAAAAAACAAAAAAATATATATCAATAACTCTGGCAATAGACATAAAACAAGCATGCTAACTGCAATCAATTCAACCTGTTCCCACACTTCAAAGATAAGCATATTTCAAGAGGACCAACAGTCAGTAGGAAAGGAATAGTTTTCTTACCTCCTACAGTTAGTTTAGCAGAGCAGCTGTCAGTTCCATGGTGGTTGGAAGCTTTGCAGGTAAATTCTCCACTGTCAGCCACTGATGGGCTTAAAAGCTCCAGTGATGAGGAGTGATGATAGCTTACAATCTTGTATTTGTCACTATGTCTAATCTCAGAGCCAGACTTGAACCACTTGAAGGTCACACCTGGAGCCTCCTCAATCTCGCAGTGAAACTTTGCAGGGCTGCCAACACTGACCTCCATGTTTTGGATTTTCTGCCTGAAAACAGGTGGCACTGAATTGTGCACAAAAAAGGAAAGTAAATTAATACACTTTGTTTGACCCTGTTTGAGGACAAAATAAATACAATAAGCATGACAAACAGACACCACAGTGATTGGCACTTTTGTGAAATGGTCTATAGAAACATTTAATACAAAAGTTCATCAGCCTAAACCAATTTATTCAACACTAACATTTTAACCATTTAAAATGTGTAAATCTGCAAGTCATTTCAAAAAGTGCCAATTGCTGTGGAGTTTAATGGAGTGAAGAAAGATTCCACACGTGACTGTGAAAGGTAATGGTAATCTCTCTATGAGGAAGGAAATAACATATTGAATGAAGAGTGAAATTATGATTTGGCATCCCAGCATGCATGCAAAAAAGATAAAGAATGAGGTGCTTAATGACTGATGAACAAAAACTACAACACAGCATTTCATATAATCAACTCTCATAGATGAATGAAATAAAACATGGAGGTCTGCAGAATGAAGAAGGAGATGAACATTGGAATGACACTAAAAGATCCAGCAGGTTAAGAAGTGATGTGAAGAAGTGGAGTCATGCTTACGCTCGGTGGTGTGAAAATTATGACAGAAGCATTGTGTTGTGAAGAAGATTCAAATAAAGAGGAAAAACATTAAAAAGGCCTCTTCACATAAAACAGAGATCCATTCTATTAAATGTGGAAATACTGAGAATAGTGTATTTAATGATATGTATTTTAGCAATGAACACTAAGAGTTAGTCACGTGTAGCATGGGATGGCAAAGTAATCCCAGAAATCCAACCTCTTGAGACCACTGTGAGGTAGGAGGACGTTGAAGACTTGCCAGCTTCTCCTACAGCCTCACAAGTATATTTTCCTTGATGATCCTTCATAACTTTGCTGATTATTAAAGTGTAAGTGTCATGGTCTTTGGAACACTTGAACTCTTTGCCAGATTTAATAGATTTTCCATTAAAAAGCCAATTAACTTTCTTTACATGTCTTACTGTCACCATAAATTTAGCCTCAAAATGCTCCTCTATTAAAATATCTTCCAAATAACTTTCAAAAATGGGATAGCCCTCTCTAACTTCCTCCTTTTCTAACTTCATGAATGCTTCAGATATATATTCCTCCCTTTCCTCCCTCTGAATGAAGACAGAAGACTGTTCAGTTGGAGCTGGACCCAGAACCAATTCAGTTGTCATAACTTCAGCACTGACATCTCTCTCATGCCTTTTTACTGTCACAGATTTTGTTTCTCGTTGCTCAACATGGATTGACTGTTGGACCTCAAATTTTGACTTACTTGCCATTTGAATTGTTGACTGTTGCACAACACTTTGCTCATTTGTTGCTACAGACTGAAAAGAGGTTTTGGCCTCAGTTTTCAAAGCTGCAGATTGAGACTTTGGTGATGTGAAAGGCTCTACATGTTCTGTCAATCTTACCATCTTCACCACAGGTGAAAGAATTTCTTTTGAAGAAGCCTTGCTAACCTGCAACCTTTGAGGTCTGTCAATTTGCATAGTGCCTGGCTGCTCAGATGTCAGAACCTGCTGCTCCCTATAGACAATGGAATAGAATGCAGCTTGAAGTTCACTCCTAAGATCAGCAATCTGAGGATATTCTCCTTCAAAAGCTATTGTTATTTCAAGTGGGGCACTTGCACTTGTAATAAGATATGTGAACATGAGATATTTGGGTTCTTTTCTTTCTTTTACCTCAAGAATTTCTACAGCTTCTAAACTTTCCACCACATCTGCCAAGATCAAGGGCTGGTCAGTTGCCACAGCAGTTTCCAGTGTACTTTTCAACTGATGCTTAATGTCCAAAGTGTGGGGTTTTGGAGCTGGAATAACAAAGGTTAGTTCTTTGGGAAGAGTTTGGCTCTCTCTTGATTCTGACAATAAAATGGCCCCCATCCTCTGCTCAGAGACAATAGCTGTGGTTGTCTCAGATTTTGTAATCTCTTGAGATAGCTCCCCTTTGATTACACGCTTTTCTTCCATTACTACTGACTGTCTGACAGACTGTCCTTCCTGAATTTGGACTGCAAAATCCTGTTCTGTGGCCTCAAGAAGAACACTGCTCTCTGTTGCGATTGCTTTTTCCTCAACATGAATAAATTCAGATGGGATTTTGGGTTCAACTTTGGTTTTAGAAACATATTTCTCAACTGTTCCTATAATTTCTGTGTGTCCTTCCTCTATATCCTGACTTTCTGACACAGATGGCACATGAATAATATTCCAGTGATCTTCTTTCTGAACTATAGCTCGCTGCTGTTTAACATTACTCACAAATGGTGTTTCTTTTGGTAATGGCACTGGTTCTGAGAATACCTGAAGAATACTTTGGGGTTTTGGTTCTTTTCTGATTTCAGACTGGACGCCTGTTACTGAAACATCAAGATCTTTACAATAATCTGCTATATGCTCCCTTTTCTCCTCTGTGATTGCAGCATGTTGACGGGCTTTTTCCTGCCTCTGTACAGCCATCTGCTGCTCTGGCTTTTCCACTGTGATCATCCCTTCTTTTGACAATGTGTTTTCAAAATGAATTGCCTGAAGATGCAAAGGAGCAGGAGATTCTTTACAGGGCTGTATATTAAGTTCTGCTTCTCTTGCTGAAATCTGAGATGACTCTTCACATGTCATTGTTTGCTGTACGTCCACTGAGGTGGTATGCTTAAGAATTGGGCTTTTTTGAGCTGTGGCCTTCTCTGGGACAGGTTTCTCGCTGCTAAATCTACCTTCAGCTGGAAGAATATCCTGATCTGTAAAGACCTGTAAATGCAGAACTTGCTCCTGTTCTCTCTGGGACTGAACTGAAATGGCACTGTCTAAGCCTGGAATCAAATTTGACTTATCAGCTTGAAGCTGATTTATTTCTTCTGCAACAAGAGCTGATTGTAAAACACTGTCTTTGACTAGAGATGCAGTCTCCTCAACAGGCCTGTGCATGGATAATTTCTGTTCCTTTGATAACATTTGCGTAGTTTCATTAACTGAAAGGACAACTGGTTTTAATGACTGTTTCTTTACAGATGACTGAAAAGTAGTGTCCACAATTGACAGTTCCTTAGAATGGCCCTCTGTGATTTGTTGTTTCTCACTGCACACTGCACTGTAAAGAATTTTAACTCCCTCTTTAACTTGGTATCCCTTTTCCTGCTGCGTATGGGGTATAATCTGTGAATGTTCTTTAACAATTGGAAGTTTTGTCTCAACTTGGTGACCTAATATTGGATACTTGGGCTCAGAAACTGCCTTGATATGTTCTCCTGCACTGGTTAATAAAGGCTCAGCTTTGATAATAGTCAGTGAGGTCACACTCTCAGTTATGGCCGACATCATCTGTGATGGATGTTCTTTGGCAACTTCAAGCTCTGTAACCTCAGGACTTCTGATACGATCAATGTGCTGTTCTGTGAAGCCTTGGCTTTCTTGAACTGCTGAGGTCATAGCCGCCATGTGGAGCTGTTTCAGAGGTGTTGCTACTACAGGCTCTGGCGGGGATGAAGAAGAAATGACTCCTTCATGCACTTCATGTGACTGCAACACTGCAGCTTGATGAGTTACCTGCTCCTTGTGAACAGTTGCAGCAGAAATATCCAAGTCGTGCAAAGTTTCAACTTGTTCACTTGCTACTGTTTGCCTATCTTCTGTACCAATAGTATAAATAACCTGATGTCCTCCCTGTAGACTAGCACCTGCCTGTCCCGGAAGGCTAACACTGTATAAGCGGGATTCAGTGGCTTGCTCAGTCATGGACACCTTATAACTCTTTTGCTCTTGAACTAACTGTTGCTGATGAAATACAGAAACTTTCTTGTGGAATACAATCAACTCAGCACTGCAGCTGGCCTCCCCAAAGGTATTGGCAGCCTTACATGTGTAGAGACCACTGTCTTTCTGCTGAATATCAGTCATAATAAGGAAGCCAGTGCCATCTGGGTTATTTACAACAGTGCAGCTCTGGCTTGACTTAATTTCATAATTACCCTTAAACCACTGAACATCAGGCATGGGAGCCCCAGATAATCTATACTGAAATTTTACCTCACTTCCCTCTACACATTGCACAGGTTGAATTTGTGTGGTGAAGTGTGGTGGTTGTCCTGGTATTTTGAACATTTGTTCCACCCATTTTTCTGCTGTTGACAATTGACTTAACTGTATCTTTAACACTGTCTTGCAGCTGGTTTGGCCAAATCTATTACTAGCAGTACAAGAATACTCGCCCTCATACTCTTTCTTGACTTCAGTTATTATTAAAGTATACTCATCCTTTTCTTCCTCGAACTTATAAACCGATGAAGAAGTGATAATCTTACCATTGTGGAACCACTGAACCCTTGGCTTTGGAAAACCAGACACTGTGACAGTAAACCTAACCGAGTCTCCCTCAGTAACTTCGGCAGGCATAAGCTTGGATTCAAACACAGGTTTTTCCTTTTTCCTTTCTAACGAACTAGAAAAACGTTTTTTCTCTGGCTTGAGTTCAAGTGTTTTAGATTTTGCAGGTAATTGTAGAGATGTGCTGTAGGTTTCATCCTCTTCTTCGGTCCTCACAGTCAAACTAGAAAATTCTGTATGAAAATAATGGGAGTAAAGATTTATCAAAATGTTCTCTGAAAATCAAGAAAGATGAAGATGAAGGTCAGCATTAGTCAAGAAGCGGACATAAAATGCCCTCAAGAGATTAAAAAAAAAAAATCAGTATAACGGTAAACATTTTCATCATAAATTTATTTGTTTTTTCTTATACATAGAATTACAACAAATAGGCAAAGCATTGTTAAATTTAAAACAAAATTATAACACACTTAAATACTTCTCTGCTTTATCCAAAAAGTTTTGACTAGCTGACCTACATTTGTTTAATCTAAATAAACTTTTTTGATAAAGGAAAATAAAAATTATTAGTCATATGCAAGATAAAATTATTATCTTTATGTGTATTGTTTTTAACTACAATTTTTTTAGCTTTTTTATTTACACCTAGTTAAACATTTAACCCATAATCTTTAGAAAAACATGATCAAACTATACAACAATTTTATTAACTTTGTGCTGACTTACTAATACTAAAAATGACCTTTTCTATCATCAAACTCATTTCTCAGAAAGTTGTAAATCTATTCTCTTCACAAAGAATGTAGTCTTAGTATTTTAATGATTTAAGCTTCACCTTTTCTGTTACCAAAAATATAAGGATAAATAAAAACACAAAAAGGGAAAAATAATGCTCTCATGCATGTTCAATTAAAAGAAAACTGTCTGTCTACAATTTATAATTTAAAGCCATAATCTGTAACTTTTGCCTCTCTACCGTCATCTCTGTGTGAAACATAAAATTGCAGGTTACTTTATGTACTTTTCATTACGTATGTTGAAGTCAAATATGACATTTCCAGGAAAATCAAACCCGACAGCCCTAAATTTAAATCATTAATATAAACTTTCTGTTGGAAATTGGGGTAAGGTAAGGAGATAAGGAGCTTTCATGTACTTGCTTAATAACTGATTTTTGTTTATTTTTAACTCAAAATTATGGATTGCAGCTTAAATTTGCATCAAAACCAGTTATGCATTTTAAATAAAATTTTTCAAATTTCTACCTAAAATATCTGGTGGTAAATATAAGCAAATTTGTGTGTATTTAAAGATGGACCATCACTAGACTAATGTAATATTATATTGTAATTTATCTGTATTTAAATGAAATATAACAAAACTTATTCATTTCCAGTCCAGAAAAACGAAAAGTGGAATACATAATCACACACTGAAGCAAACTGAGAACAATCTCAAGGCTCTTCAATAAATTAGGGATCAATATTTAAAAATATATTCCACTAAAAAACTATTTTGTTTGCAGGTTAAGCAAATGTCTATACACAATTTCACAATAATTTACAATTGTAGTACACAGAATGTGTTGTACATTATATCTAATAAAGGTAAACAAAACAACAAGCTTGTCTGACACTCATGAACCTCTATTTTAGACTGCTGTAAAATTAAAAAACCTTTAACAATGAAGTGGTTTCAGTGTACCCAGCTGTATTTTGGATAACACATTTGAATTCACCAGCATCACCATGAGCTGCATTTGTTATAAGCAGATTGAAATGCCCTGATGCCTTTTCTTGGATAATATATCTAGCATTTTTCACAGGAGCACCATCCTTGTACCACTCAGCTGTAGGGTTTGGTTTCCCACTGAATAAGCACTGAAGCATAACAGGTGTACCTACAGCTGCAGTGACATTTTGCAGTGGGATTATACATTTAGGGGGTATTTCAGTCACCTGAAAATGAAAACTACAAGTGTTTGTTGATTTACCTTTGAATTCTATTTTGTCATCTTTTGAGGGTTCAGCAAAGACATCAAAGTTAATACTAACATACTTCTCTCCTTGCTCACTTGTCTCATTATCTGTGACTGCAACCAGTCTAACAGCCTTCTGAGACTCATCAGCTTCCTGTTGAAATTCAAA
Organism: Ambastaia sidthimunki; assembly: GCA_036877625.1. NCBI lineage: Eukaryota > Metazoa > Chordata > Actinopteri > Cypriniformes > Botiidae > Ambastaia > Ambastaia sidthimunki. The sequence goes on along the minus strand of JAZGTK010008765.1, from coordinate 2,637 downwards.
TTCAAGCTCTATCTCTGATGTTTGTTCGCCATCAAATGAAGAATTCCCAACAACCAAGTCAAACTTCTGAGGCTGAACTTTTGCACTACCAAGAGACACAGCAGTTAGTTCCCTTCCCCTTGACTTGCCTGAGAATAACTGTGGATTCATAACCATTAGTGATGCTCGACAAAGGGTTTCACCAACAACATTAATGGCTCTGCATGTATAAATGCCACTGTCATGTGTGTTGGCTTTGAGAATTTTCAAAAAGTGATTATCACCATCTGAGGAATAGATATACTTTTTCTTATCCATAGGAATCTTCATATTCCCTTTGTACCATGACACTATTGGAGAAGGAATGCCCATTAATGAGCATTCAAACATTACATTTGTGTTTTCTGGAGTTTCAATGTCATAAATAGGGTTTATAAATCGTGGTGGCATTTCTGTAACTTCAAAGGCTATTTTTAAATCATCACTTTCTTGAGTTATAAAATCCACAGCCTCTTCCTCAAACATGCTTGGTAGAACATCAAGGGATATGATCATACTTTTGTTGTCAGCTGTATACTCTGGAATAGTGACAATTTTCACCTGTTTTTCAAACTCTTTTACCTCATTTTCATCCAATTCAACTTCTAACAATATTTCTTGAGGAGATGGAGACCTTGAAGGATCCTCATCCTCCTCAACATCAAACTCAATGACATGTTGATGGGTAACAGCAGGAGGGGGTAACATCTGCCTTGCTTCAAGTGATATAACAACAACTAAAGCAACACTCTTTGCCTCACCAACATAATTAAGAGCCTCACAGATATATTCCCCTTGGTCAGCTTTTGTGATATTTTGAATTTCCAAAGCAATGTTATCACCATCTCTTTCAATGGTAGTCCTCTTATCTCCCTTAAGCTCAGTTTTGTTTCTAAACCATTTTACCTCTGGAGTAGGTAGTCCAAATACTTCAGCACAGAACTGTAAAGAATCACCTTCAAAAACTCTTCTTTTTGTAAGTGGCTTAAGAAAAGCTGGAGGGATTCCCTGAACCTTTTCCTGAAGTGTCCCTAAACCTAGTAAACCACGTCCCTCTGGAAGGATCATGCCCTCATCAATAGTAAAAACAGGGGGAGTAGTTTCAATACCCTCATCACCTGGGGAACTGAGGAATTTAGCCGGGGAATAAAAACCATCACTGGAGCTACTTGATGGTCTCTTATGTTCCATAGGAGAAAATGGATACTCAGGAGGTGTCATGAAGCCTCCTGGAGTCTCTGAAGGGGTATGGAAAGATTCAGGTGACTTCTGAATTTGAGATATCTCTGTGGATGAAGCTGGTGTGTAAAACCGTTCTATTTCTGCCATCTCCTCACTAAATGTGCTCCCTACTTCTATGGACATTTCTGACTCTGGAGACAAGGGCCTTCCCCAATCAGATGGAAGGTTATAGTAGTCATAAACAGCACTGAAAGTTACTTCTTCTTCCTCAAGTTTAGAAACACCAACAGTCCCTAGCTTGGCAGGCTTCCTCTGATGCTGACGCTTCTCTAACAACGAGTAATCAGCTGAGTCAGATTGTAATGCTCTGTCAACTTCAGTTTTGGGTTTTACACTAACCAGCTTTGCTGTGTCTATAGCTTTCATTGAATCACTTTTCATATCAACTGGATTAACATCATCTTGTGGCATGTCCTTAGGTTTCATTAAAGCTCTCTGAGGGTTAATAGCACTCATTTTGAATGGCTCTGTTATATCAGGTAAGTGTGCAATTTCTTGAGCAGAGATATCAACGTCATGCCCACCAAAGGAATTATCACTTTGCCTAAGATATGCCTCTTCTTTTGCAAGTCCTTGCTCAACTGTGCTGTCTGGGAGTTTTTTAGGGTTAGTAGGATTGTCTTGTGGGTTACTAATATTCTCTGGCAATCTGGCCTTGGGTCTAATCAATGTGGGAGACTGCTGAACCTCTGTAACATTTGCCAAGGATACAAAATGATGAGAGTCAACAAAAGACATTCTATCCTCTGGTTTTTCTTGAAAAGTGCACTGTGTGTTATCTTGAACTGCCTCTGTGTTGTCTGAGAACGTTCCATAAAGGAAGGTCTTTGCTGTAGTCACAGTAGGAGCTGCTTTTAACTCTTTCATGCTGCCCTCACTAGGGTGAATTAAAGTTGTTTGCTTCTTTTCATACTGCTCAGGTTCTAGATCAACCTCAGGAATATCTTTAACAGGAAAATATAACTCATCCCTTGACTCCATCATTGTCTCTACAGGCTCATCTCTCAAAGTTGTTGGCATTTCAAATGTTTGTTTTAACTTGGATACCTTAACCTCTGCCCTAGATGACTGCAATCCACAACCTGTTATTACTGGCATGTCCGATGCTGGTTTCTTAATGCGCCTGGGTTTGGTGGCATCCTCCTGCAAACAATGAGGTTCACCAGTTTTGCTAATATCCTGAAATTCATGAGCTTTTGCTGCAGAATTGTTATCATAATCAAGAACTCCTTCACTTTTAAGAGCACTTCTCACTTCTTTCAATGGTGTGAAAGAACTTGGTAAAGTCTTTGTTCTAACTACAACTCCTTCTGAAGATAAATCAAGGGATCTTGTTTGATTATTCACCTCTGACATAAAGGATGAAAATCCAGAGTC
>JAZGTK010008764.1:5916-17938 GCA_036877625.1 Ambastaia sidthimunki | reverse complement strand
AAAAATAATTTTAAAAATTGGGCCGGGGACCTCTGGTTAAACTGACACAGAACGAGCCCCATAACAACCGCATAGCAATGCTTTGCCATCTACAACTCTAGTATCTTGCTGGAGCGTTTTGCACTGGAAGACCCACTCATTTTATTTTAAAAATTTATCATTCTAGACCACTTTTAAAAAGTAAAATGTTTTTAATCAACTTGAACAGGAATTGTTTTTTCAACACTGTGATGATTTAGCCAAGTAATATTTCAAATATGTCACCGTGGTAATGAGAAAATAAAGGGCAGTCAAGCAGAACTGAGTTTAAATGTCTCATCTGGAATGAACACATAAATCCAAAGGACCATGCATAGATGATTCTTGCTTCAAACACCTCAAGAGCAGTGCACACATATAGCCTCCTTACAATTTACCAGCAAATAACATTCCGAGAAAATCCATTATTTGACACATGGGAAAGTTAACATTGCCCTGCAAAGTTTTCTGCAGGGAAAATGTAAATTGACTGTGCATTTCAGCTGTTGGGTTATTAAAATCTTGACTGAGGCATTACAGCTAAACTGTCTTTGAGAATTAACTAAAACATTTGAAAAGTGTAACTTTCTCAATTAAAGGCATTAGAGCAGATTAAAGTATTATTAATAATCTTGTCTCTGTGGTCAAAGTTGCAACAGACTTCACTCCTGATGAATATCAGATTGGGCAGTTCATAGCAGTTTTGATTAAACACTGCTTTTACAACAAAAATCTGTCTATATTGTGTTGTTCAAATACTGCCAAGACACATGTAAATGCTTAAATAAGCCTATAGCAAACACATTGACTTAAACATTGTAGGGGTTTCCATCAAAGTTTGTGAATGCAAGTTTTACTTTTAAAATTATGAGATTGTGTGATGCTCTGTGTTGTTTTTGTACGAATGTATGCTTTAATATGTATGTGCTTTTGTAATATGTTTTAAATTGTCCATATGCTGCACGGTTACATATTTTTTCATTATAATTTCTTCATTATAAAGATTAAGATTCAAGGTACAGCTTGTATACAGGTAGTTTTCCCCTGATGTCACAAGAAGTTAGAAGACATATTCTGTTCAAACAAACAGATGTTTTAATACTGTATCACTATGTTTACACTCTTCGGGAAGTTAGTCTATAGTTATTTGACTTTGCACATTAAACTGGCATAGAAGAAAGCATTTTAAAATCAAAACTAGATGTTGGCTTGACAAAGCCCAGTCAGAAAAGTAAAATAAAATACTGATGGTACTCGATGGTAACAAGTTTAACATTTTAAAATATGTTGTAAACGTTTCATAACAAATTACAAACTGCCTCTAAACAGATTACACTCCAAGATATTGAGACAAGCTCATCTTCAAAAAAGGTTTAATATTCACAGAGACATATTAGTACATTCGTCTTACTCCTATGAGAATAACACCTAAACTAATACCTAAACTAATATTGATTCAATTCAAGTAAGGAAGCAACAGAGAGACTTCAAAAATCAGCTTTGATCAAAGGGATACATGACTGTAATTTACATTCAGAAAGACACTTGGTCAGACGATAATATCACCCTGCTATTTGGGATATCCCCTATACCAATAGCCATTATGTGGGAATGGAAAGTGGTCACTTTCACTGGAACCCTTAATTTACATTTAAAGAAAAAAATTAATTTGCATTAGAAAACACGTTAACGCAACAGGTATAAAAGGTTCACATTTATATTGTTCACATTTATTTATATGTTCATTCTGAGACTGCTGAACCCTAAGTGAACTTTGTCACTGCAACACTTTGTTGAGATCGCAATCATACTCGTCATTTTTTTACAGTTTACTATCTTTAGTATGATTGTAGCATGTTTTAGCATGATGAAAGTAACATGTTTTAACATGATTCTAGCATGTTTTAATATGATGCTAGCATAATTTAGCATGAAAGATATAATAAAATATTGCTTATTTATTAGGTTGCTAGGGTGCTCTAAATGATCGCTAGGGTGTGGTTAGTAAGTTTCTAGGGCAATAACTAAAGCCCACTAACAGCCCAAGTCAAATAAGTCTTTACGACCCACATGTCTTTACAATGTTCTAATGCTGGGATACGGCTTATTTATTTCATAAATGGTTGCTAGGCTGTAGCTAGACAGTTATCAGGGTAGAAATAAGAGGTCAAAAGAGGTCTCTACAACATTCTGGTGCAGAGCTATGACATCACAAATATCTGTCTAATGTTAAGTCTAGGGGATTTTTTTCAAGTCTATAGGTGGTTGCTAGGGTACTGTAACTGGTTGCTATTGCGTGGCTATGAATTTGAAATGTCACCATTTGTTGCTACTTAATAAGCTGAGCAAGATGAGCTCACCAACCAAGTCTTTTACAACATTCTGATGTGGCGCTATGATGTCAAATGATTCAACCCAAAAATAAGTCTACAGAATTTTGCCCACTTTTTCATATACTTAAAAAACATTGTACACCTGATCACTTATAAAGGTCACCTTTCTAAATAGCACACATCTCCTCAATAAACTAGTCAATTTGGCCACTCATTCATGGGTATACAATAAACGTGTGGGATGAGTTACATACCGAAGTTTTGTCCAGAAAAAAAAGCATGCAAGGGAGTAATAGTGATGTCTGCTTCACAAGCACCACTATTAAGTATGTAAGAAAGCAATATGTTGTCCAGCCGACATAATAATTGCACATAAGCCTTTTCTTGGAAAATACATATAAATACCAAACAATATTTTACCCAACCACAATTTTAGTGTATGTATATAGAACTCCCAGCATTTTTATATACAACAACGTTGTAAACGTTAGTTACCAAGTATTTAATAGGAACTAACAAAGGGCATTATTTCTGTTTACATTAAAATCATCTGAAAGTTTCTTCTTCTGAGGAACAAAAGTAATTCAGGGAACCATAGTAACAAGAACCATTCTTTTAAACAACCATTGCAACGTGTAGCCCACTAACTTGAGAGTTCCCCATCATGTGATCTGTTTATGTCTTCAGAATATAATACAGTGCTGACTGCTTTCCTTTGAACACGTTAAACCCCCAAAATGATTAAGATTCTGCGGAACACAATGAATAACAAATTATGCATTTTCATCCAAAACGCGTCATCTAACTCAATGTAATGTCATATAAATTTAATCTAAAGGCTTGTGTGAACCGATCTGTCTGACCAAAATTATTGCATATGATAGCAAGACAAACCAAACGATCATATTAAATGCAAATGATAATCAAACACAGTGACGGATGTTTTTGCGCGTATGAAATCGTATCGTATGATTTATTTCGCACAATGAAACTTCCCTAGAAGTAAATGTATTTTACACCTTTTCTGCATAATTGATACATAATTCCACGAGGACAAGTGTCAAATTTTAAAGACGCAATTCATAAAGAGTAAAAAGGAGAACACTTGTTTCCAACATGTAGATATCACCAGCTGTCCCAAGTAGTGCATGGTTTACTATTACATGTTAATACTGCATGTTTAAAGCTTATTACATCCGAAATCTAAATGATTTGCACCTGAAGAAATGTTACAGTTTCTTTTACCAACACATTTAAATGGATACATATAATCACTGGACGGATGAGACAAAATATATTGCAACTACCACATGCTTCATCATTTCACCCCTCCGACCTCCTCTTACAACTTACCGTGTGATGAAGGTGTGTTATTCTCGTATTAATCCATCAACGTATATTTTACGTGGATACAGAAACTGCTACTCCATTTTACGTGTTTTTGCAGCGTTTCACTGCCGCTGGGTTTGACGTTTGATTTGAGATCACTGATTAGTGGCGATCGTGAATGCTAACGGAGTGCACGCGCGCGCGCACACACACACATACATAGAGGTTGAGAAGAGTGGGAGGCGGGGCTGGGAAAGAGAATTGTACCAACTATGACGAAGGCATCTCTTATGAATATTAATAAGGCAACGATCTGCTCGTCCAGTAAGACGATCAGCATAACACTTATTATTCATAAGCTACGCCTTTGCAGTAGTAGTATTCGTAATTTCGCAATGAGGATGCGTGGACAGAAGCGTTAAGAATGTGATTTATCAGGGGGGTTTTTGTAGTCAAAGTGCAGCTTATCAGAATGTTTTAGTATTCTTATAAATAACATCATTAACAATTTTCTTAATATTAATAATAATGTTTATTATTTATTAAAATTATAGTAATTGACCATAACTGTCATTGTTTTACTCAAATTATATGCTTTCCAAATCAGTTGGACCGAATATTTAACCTGTTCGTTTAGGAATGGGACGTCACAAGTGTACGAAGCTCACACTCAAGTTCACTCGGGGGGGGGACAAACAAGCAGGAACCCCCTCTGGTTTCCCAAAACCAACATGTACGTAAGCGTAACGTAACGATTTGACTGGTCACCACCCAGTTGACTACGTTTGTGTCTGCTCCTGAATTATTAAGAAAAGAGAACGACACCTCATCAAACACTTTCGCGTGTACGATACTCAGATCGTAAAATAAGAACAATTGAATATAAAGCGAATATAAAAACGCGGTTCGCGTTTTAACTGTCTTAAAATTGTCTTTAAAAGTAACACTAATTTGAACGCGATGACCAAACATCTCTCTGACCCCTGTGTACTGTACATTTAAATGTAAAAGCACAGCGCAGACGCGTAAATATCCTATGTGAACACCCCCAGCGCAGAATAAGGTTTCATTCTGCAGCTGCTATTAGATGATAATTTGTCATGGCAAGCGCTACACACGCATCTGTTTGCGGCGAAGATGTGCTGTCAAGCGTTTAATGTATGCAGCGTGGACAAAGAGACTGGAGGAATGCAGCGAGCGCATGTTGCTCTGTTGTTTGTGAGCGCGTGAATGTCCCGCAGGCTAGCAGCTCTCAATGCGTCTGCAAGGAAAGACCCTCCTTTGTGTTTAATCATCGACTATAAGGCCCAGACTGCAACCCATTTATCTTTTATTATTGACACTAGTAGATCATATGTGCTGTTTTATAAATTGTCATCAGACATCTATGTATAATATATATTTACATATCAAATAAAGTGTTACATACATATTTGGGAGAGGCTAAATCTTTTGACTACATTATAACATACGATTTCATATGGTTTAGTGATGGAAAAGTTTTTTTTTAAAGAATTTTAGTTTAAAAATATATACCAATATATAAAAGTTTAAAATGTGTTGATCTATTTTACTTAATATTTTATTTGTCTTTTATTGTATTTAACATTTTACCAAGCACTGTCCTTGTGTGCAAAATGGCTCTTTCTTCAATAGTTTGCCTTAAAGTTGTAAAAAACCAGACTGCCACTTTTAAATTAATCACCTTGCTAGTAACTGCATTCTGCATGGTGTACATTTCTCAGTTTTGAAAGTGTTTACACAACAGTATGAGAAAATAATCATGACGCTATAAAGCATTATGAATACATCTGGGCCAGAAAAATGGCTCTATGTTAAAGCAAAACAATTCCTGGCTCATAAAATGGCTACCCATACAATTACAGATCCTGCCATGAGCTGACATGTGGCAACACAGATTGTCGGTTAAGATTTTGTGCATTGACTGAGTTAAAGACAGCTTATCAGACCATATTATTTTTCTGAAAACAAAGCCTCAAGTTTCAAACTGCCTTCCTGCCACAAAGGCAACACACGTATGAACACTAGTCACAAAACACACAAGAATTAATAGGATTCGATGTTATGGACGTGAAAAAAAAATGGAATAGAAAAAAATAGAATCATTTAAATTTTTATTTTAAACCTTTCTGGTATGTGGAGGGTCACCACCATTTTGTCGGATTACCCCTTTGTTGTTCGCTGCCTGCCATGACCCTTTGCATGGACTCTGTTTACGCTGCTCTTGTTTGATGTTACTGACCTAGCCTGTTTGTTTACGTTTTGGATAATAAAACGTCGCAAATGGATCAACCGACTTCTGATGCTTCATTACAGAGTTTGGAGCTTTCTGCTCAAGCCTCCATGCTGGCGGCTCATCAACAGCAGCTCAACCGGCTTAGCTCGCTCACAGAGGAGCTTGTTAAGTTACTGCACGCCCTCCACGCTCCGGTTGCGGCAAGCTCGTCTCAGCCTGTCACGCCCACTTCGTCCACTTTCCCTGCCGCTTCCACCGCCAGCCCACGCCTCGCCTTCCCGGAGAAGTTTGATGGTTCGCCTGCATAATGTAAGGGTTTTTTATTTCAATGTTCCCTATTTGTTGAACAACAACCTGCATTGTACCCCACTGATAATAGCTGTATTGCATTTGTCTGCTCTCTATTAACCGGTTGAGCGTTGAACTGGGCAACTGCGGCATGGAGGACAAATCAACCCACCTTTCCATCTTTTGCAGCATTTCGCAGTGTTGAACTGGCTTCTTGTGGCAGCTGTGTCCCTGGCAGTTACTTCCCACGAATCGGACTCTGAGCCTGTGCAGGTTGGATTTGCTTGCTCAGAATCACAGGAACCACACACAGGGGTCGAGCTGCCCTCTGAATACCACAATCTTCACCTTGCATTCAGTAAGATCAAAGCAACAGAACTACCCCCTCATCGCCCCGGGTGACTGCACCATAGATCTTCTACCTGGGTCTCTACCACCCAGGGGTCGAATATTTCCCCTCTCCCAGCCAGAATCTGAATCTATGAAGGAGTATAGCCAAGAGGAGCTAAAGAAAGGCTTTATTCGACCCTCTACGTCCTCCGCGTCCATGGGCTTCTTCTTGGTTAAAAAAAAACAACCAAGGTCCAAATGAGATCACAGTAAATTTCAGGTACCCGCTTCCTCTTGTTCCATCAGCCTTAGAACAACTCCGCACAGCCCATTTCTTCACTAAACTCAATCTACACAACGCCTACAATCTCATCAGGATCCGAGAAGGCGACGAGTGGAAAACTGCCTTTTCTAAAACCTTGGGGCACCATGAATACTTGGTAATGCCCTTTGACCTGGTCAACAGCCCTTCCTGCTTTCAAGTTTTCATTAATGAGGTGTTCAGGGACATGATCAACCATTGGGTCATCGTCTACATTGACGACAGACTTATTTATTCAAACACTTACGAAGATCATGTCAAACAGAGCTATACTTCAGAAACTAATCAAGCACCAGCTCTATGCCAAAAGAGAGAATTCCATCAGTCAAAAGTGTGGCTATGGATGACAAAAAGGTCCACGCAGTGTTGAACCAGCCACAACCCACTACCCTGAAAGAATTGCAACGCTTCCTTGGTTTCGCTAATTTCTACAGACGATTCATATGTCACTTCAGCTCCGTATCTGCACCCCTCACATCCATGGTGAAAAAGGGGAGTCATCGTCTCACGTGGAGCCCATCAGCCTTAGAAGCCTTTCAAGATCTTAAACATTGCTTCACTTCAGCTCCTATTCTCCACCATCCTGATCCTGACTAGGAATTAATTGTAGAGGTAGACGCTTACAGCATTGGCATAGGAGTGGTGTTATCTCAGCGCCAGGGTAACCCGCCTAAAATGTTCCCCTGCGCTTACTTTTACCACAAACTCAGACCCGCTGAACAAAATTATGATGCTGACAACCGCAAAGTTCTGCCGATGAAGGCTGCATTCGAGGAATGGCGGCACTGGCTGGAGGGGCGAAACATTCTTTTGCTGTGCTGACAGATCATCGTAACTTGGAGTACTTACAGTCGGCCAAGCGCCTCAATCACCGTCAGGCCCGCTGGGCATTGTTTTTCACACATTTTAACTTTAAGGTAACCTACCGACCTGGCTCCTAGAATACCAAGGCTGATGCCCCCTCTCGCTTGAAGAGGCTTGGCGACCTCCACCCCAGAATGAGAACATCTTACGCTCATCTATCATCGTCGCTCCTGTACAATGGGACGTTATGGCTACAATTTCAGAAGGTCACCTCCAAGATCCTACACCCCAAAATCGTCCCCAAGATCGCACATACGTGCCACTCGCTCTCCGACCACATGTACTAGCTCAAGTTCACTCCACACCCAGCTCTGGCCATCCAGGCATCACCGCCACTTAACAGCTGATTCTGGTGGCCAACTCTACAAACAGATACCATACGCTTCGTCAAAGAGTGTGCCAGTTGTTACATCTCCAAGGTACCCCATCAACCTCCCGCTGGCTTGCTCCAACCTCTTTCTGTCCCACAGCGTCCCTGGTCACACATAGCCATAGACTTTCTCACAGACTTACCTCCTTCCCAAGGCCACACCACCATACTTACCGTTATAGATTGCTTCTCCAAGGCATGTCAATTCATCCCTTTACTCAAACTTCCCACTGCCCTGGAAACTGCTGAGGCCCTGTGTAACATAGTATTTCGCTATTATGGCCTCCTGTGTGTTGTCCTCTTTCTGTAAGCTCCTAGGGATCAACGTCAGCCTCACATCAGGCTACCATCTGCAGTCGAACGGCCAGGTGGGGAGATTAAACCAAGAACTAACCCATTTTCTTTGCACATACTGCCACAACAACCAATCCGACTGGAGTAGGTTCCTTATGTGGGCTGAGTACGCCCAGAACTCGCTCCGTAAACCCTCTACCAACCTCACCCCTTTCCAATGCATCCTTGGATATCAACCACCACTCTTTCCCTGGTCTGGCGAACCCTCCGAACTTCCTGCCATCAACTCTTGGATGCAACGGAGTGTGGAGACATGAACTCGGCCCACGTGCACCTCCAGAGAGCCGTTCGACGCATCCTGACCCAGGCTAATCATCACCAAAGGCTCAATCCTCCTTATGCTCCTGGACAGTGGGTCTGGCTATCGACCCACGACCTCCGGCTCCGGCTCCCCTGTAAAAAACTCAGTCCCAGGTATGTGTGTCCTTTTAAAATCATTAGACAGATCACACCAGTATCTTTCAGATTAGACTTACCTGTTCAATATTGTATCTCACCCACCTTTTATGTCTCCCTGCTCAAGCCCACTGGTGAAGGTCCTAGACGAGGCTGGTACACAGAGTCCCCCTCCCATTATCGTGGATGGCGAGGAGGCATACCGAGTTAACGCTATCCTGAACTCTCGACGCCGGGGCAGACACCGGGGCGGACGCCTTCAATATCTGTCGATTGGGAGGGCTACAGCCCTGAAGAGAGATCCTGGGTCCCAGCGGATGATATCCTTGACCCCTCGCTCACTATAGAATTTCACAGATCTCACCCAGATAGACCAGCTCCCAGACCTCGGGGCAGACCCCGGCGTCTGGTACCTCCTCACGTCAGGAGCCGTTCACGTGGGGGGCTCTGTCACGAATCCGGCCTCTCTAATCTCATCAACTACATTACCCAAAACCACGTACCTGGGCCATGCCCTCCACAGGTGTCGGCCATTTCACCATTATCCATTGAACTATAAATATACCTGCTTCGCAGTCTGTTATTTGCAACTTTTTGCATGGACTCTATTTATCCTTTAGCCCTGCCTACGCTGCTCTTGTTTGCTGTTACTGACCTTGCCTGTTTGTTTTACGTTTTGGATAATAAAAAGTCGCAAATGGATCAACCGACTTCTACCGCTTCATTAGACATTTAAGGACAGCACCGCTAGGCAAGTGTTTAGTATTTTAAAGTGTTTAAATCTCCCAAACACTTTATTTTCTGCAGATAAATTAGTGTGCTCAAAATAAAGTGAAGACATGCAGACTTCAACCTTTCTGGTTAGAAAATTTGGAAGACTTTGATCGGCACCTCAGCTGGACGAAGGAAGCCGTCTGGGTCAGGCACTACAGTTGTTCTAGATCAGCTTTGAAAGCCAATGATTGACAACACACTTTTTTCTTATTTTGGCTAGGCTCTCTAATGGCAATGATAAAGTTTATTTTGACACATTAATTTACTTTTACACAAATCAGTGTTTTGTAGCAATAAGATATATATTTTCAAATCCTCTTAATATTATGGTTAATGTATTAACAAACATTTAATGCAACATTATGCAATCTACCATGACTGTATCAGCAGATTTTGCCAGTTGCTGAAAGCCTAGTATAGCTTAACTCGAAAACGCCTAATATTGGCTTAAGGCAAAAGTTTTTGTGGCCCCTCCTGCTGTCAGAAGGAGTGTTAATTTAGTAAATCCTTCTATAAATCAAATTTCAGAAAAGTAACAGACGACCTATGTGGTCATGGACATGGTTTCATGCTTTTAATGACACAACATATAAAAGTGGTAATTATCAAAACTTGCAATTGTAGCACCAACTTGCATTTGTGCATCTATTTGGGATGATACAAATTTCACCATTGCAGTCCTATTGGTATTGTATTTTAGATATTTTAAATGCGTTTAAATACCTTGTCTCATGTGTATTAAATGTTCTAAACATTTTGGAGACCATTGACCAAGTCTGAGAAAAATTACCATCATTTAACTGCATGTAAGTTTTATAGACCTTTAGTTTAGGTGCACCAAGAAATTGTTCTAAAGAAATACTAGCTGATAACACAGATGAAAAGAAATTAGATATAGTTTTAACAATAAGCTTCTAAAGAATAATTGTATGCCATTTAAAAGCTTTTTACAAAATTATTGTATGGCAGCATACATTGATTACTGATATCCTAACAATTATTAGCCCTAAAAGTCGCTGTTTGACAAAGCAAGCATTGACTGACGATGTCTATACAAAAGCCCAACCACTATTGGCTTAGATATGTGGTTTGTACCAAATAGTACAAACTCAGTGGACCCTGCAATAAGGTGTTGCCATAGAGATGTAAGAGAAAGGGGTATAGGCATCTTAGGATGGGCTCTAAATCAATGTGTAGACAGTTTGTAAATGAGACTCTGGGGAGACCAACCCAGCCTGACAACAGGGATTTTGTCCAAGTATTCTCCTACTGATTCTCAGCTCTAAATTTACCATGCTGTCATGAAATATCTAGCATTTGTATCATAAATCATAAACTATTTATAGCATTGAATACTTAGAATTCATACAAGGTCTGTGTTAATATTTTGTTTTCTATTTTTAATGTAAACAATTAAGGCATAAATGTTCACAACTAAAAAGAAAAAATAAAATTATATATTTGTAATGTAAGACTTGCTGTCATGATGCCAAAGGGTGTTTTTACCTGCTAAGGTGTTCTAAATGGTTGGTTGCATGTTGTTGTGCAATTTGTAGGGTGTTCTGGATGGTTGCTAGGTGGTTACTGGACCGAATCAAAGACCCCACCCCCGAGTATCTATATTATTTTGGTCCCTAGATGTGACTTGGGCTTCATTGTACATCCACAGAATTTTCACCTGTTTGGTCATCTGCAAGGCACAAATTCAAAGGGAAGCATTTACATTACTATTGCTTGCATCTGTGAAAAAAAAGCATTTAATATTTTGAGCATATTTAGTGATTGATATGGCATGTTTGAATGTAACCATATCTTTATGAATGAGTACAGCCAACAAAATGGCACACCGGCTCCTTCAAATCTCACTGGAACAAATGAAACTAATGTGTCTCGTGACTGATCTTAACATGCATTTTGATTAATCATGAGACATGCAAGAACAAATGAGATTATCTAAGAATATAAAAGAAAGGGAATGATTGTTGACATTTATGTTTGCATGTGAAAGTGAAGCACATGGAAACATCTGACCTCTCCTGTGATAGTTTACTCAATGACCCCTGCTGAGTTTCCTGTCTCTGGCTAAACAGGATCGTGAGAAACAAGAAAAACCCACTGTAACATTTATAATTACGGTTCCTCCTCACCAAGTGCACTGACAGCAGTATTATATGTCATAATAATTCTTATTAAAAGGGGTGTGTCAACATGATAATTAAGATCAAGTCATGGCTTTGGATGTCCCTCCCCATTTTACACCATTTACATTACGTTGCTGCCATGTCCACCATATAATTCTCTTTAGTTGAAATAATATAACCCTTCTCATCCACATTATTACTCATTCTTTGCTTTTTATTGCCATCTTGGCTTAGCGGCCTTCCACT